>CAHIKZ030005495.1:177500-222500 GCA_903632075.3 Acanthosepion pharaonis | reverse complement strand
AGAAGAAAGAAAAGAGACCAACTGAAAAAAGGAAAATCAAAGAAAAGAAAAGAAAGGAAGACAATATAAAAGATAAGGACACAAAAAAATAGCTAAAAAAAGAAAGAAAGAAAAAAAGAAAGCCTCGCCTTAAATATAAGAACAGAAAAGAAAAGGCAGTTTGAAAAAGACGAATATAAAGAAAGAAAATGAAAAGAAAGAAAGAAAGAAGGGCAGAAAAAGAATATAAAAGAAATAAACACAGAAAGAAAGAAAAAAAAAAAATAGAATTGAAGAAAAACTGAAAGAATAGAAAAGGAAAGAAAGAAACAGGAAAAAGAAAAAGAAACAAAAAAAAAGGAAAGAAAAAAAAAAAGAAAAGGAAAAAAATATAAATAAGGACACAAAAAATAGCTAAAAAGGAAAAACAAAACGAAGGAAAAAATTTAAAGAATATAGCAAAACAAAGAATAAAACAAAAAATAAACAAAAAAAAAAAGGAAAAAAAAAACGACAAAGAAAACAAAGCATAAAAGAAACAGAAAACAGCAAAATGGAGAAATACTATACAGTGGATGTAAAACCCGGATGTAAGAGATCCGGTTGTCGGGACCTCTTTTGGGACCAGAAGAAAAAGTCTCTTATATCCGGGTTTCTCTTATATCCGGTTTCTCTTAACACAGGCTATCCGAGAAAATTCTCTTATATCCGGGTTTTCTCTTATATCCGTTTGGTCTATTTTATATACATTAACACAGGCTCTAATTTGGGACCAGAAAATCTCTTATATCTTATATCCGGGTTTCTCTTATATCCGGGTTTGGTCTATTTTATATCCGGGTTTTCTTACATTAATATACATACACAGGTCCTAATTTGGGACCAGAAAATCGCTCTTATATCCGGGTTTCTCTTATATCCGGTTTGTCTCTTTTATCCGCATTAACACTGTATCAATATGAATGAAAATCTCTTCTTATATCCGGTTCTCTTACTTTTTTACAGAAAAGGGACCAGAGAAAATCGCTCTTATCCGGAAAAACAAAAAAATCCAACAGATGAAACAAAAAAAGACTTTACAGAAAAGGGGAACGAAAAAAAACAACAAATAAACAAAAAAAACTAAAAAACAGAGATGGAGACTATAGCTATATAGCTATATAAGAAAAAAGAAAGAAAGAAAGAAAGAAAAAGAAAGAAAGAAAAAAAAAGGAAAGACTGGAAAAGAATAGAAAAAGAAAAGAAAGAAAGAAAGAGGAATTGGTAGATAAAGAAAGAAAGAAAGAAGAAAAAAGAAAAAAAGAAAAGAAAGAAAGAAAGAAAGAAGAAAGAAAGAAAGAAAGAAAGAAAAAAAAGACTATAAAAAAAGAATAGAAAAGAAAGAAAGAAAGAAAGAGGAATTGGAGAGCAGACTATAAAAGAAAGAAAGAAAGAAGAAAGAAAGAAAGAAAGAAGAAAGAAAGAAAGAAAGAAAGAAAGAAAAAGGATTTTGTAGAAGACTGGAAAAAGAATAGAAAAGAAAGAAAGAAAGAAAGAAAGAAAGAAAGAAAGAAAGAATGCAATGCACAAAGGGGAATGACATAAGCCTCGTCAGGAAAATCTATTACAATTACTTTCGTCATCTTCCCGACTGCCAACTCCGTTCGTCAGGCTCATTAACATTAAAGAGCAACATTATCGTTATCCCAGAAAGGACCACCACTTTCTTCCTGTTCTGATACACGCTCTCTGTCTTTGCCATCCTTATCCTTCATCATCTTCCAGCCGCTCTGTCGTATATTATTATCCTGAATGCCAAGCATCGTTAGTAACTGGACACCCCTCATCACTGTTATAGACATATAAATCTGCGTATCATTCAAGCTTTCCAAAAGGCACATCAACTCTTTCATCTTCTATCAAACGCTAATCTTGCCTGCCTTTTCTTTTTTCTCTCTTTCTTTTCCTTTCTTTTTTTTTTTTTACGAAAAAGCTTACTGAATACATCTTATTCTTTTATATGCCGTCTCCAATCAGGATGTGCGAAATCATGTCTCTCCATAACTTCCTATTCATTGTAGCTCTAAGCAATGTTTGTCCCTGTCACTATCTCAAACTGTCTCTATTCTAGCAGCCATTTAACGCAAGATTTTTTTTTACGTATTTTACCCTTTTCCGTTGCTTCTCCAGCTTTCGTCATGTCCTGTGTGAGTGTCAACTTGTTCAAGTCCTCTTTCCTTATTATATGACCTAGAAATTTTGGAACATCGGTTCTTATATGATAACAAAAGTTAAGCAAAGTCGAGCCTGGTCAGCAGCTAGATGAGTGACCACTTGGGAGTAGCACGATCTCTAAGCGAGGGCGATATAGCGGATAACGGCTCTGAATTGGAAATTTGAGAGCCGGATTCCACATTCAGTCAGGTTCGTTAGGTACGCTAAAATACCCTTGGGAATGTTATAAATCCACCTATTCTCCCCCAGCTATGGGTTAATTTAAATTATTATTATTAATAAATGGTATTACAATCTAAAAATATAAAGTGTTGATAAACTTAAAAAAAAACAACAAAGCAATCAAAATTAGAATTATTATACTCAGAATCAGAAAACAGGCAGCTGAAATTTCTTCGACACATAATGAGGATAGAGGGCTTATAAAATCCGACACACACAAGTCATATCGAAGACACAATGAACAATGGAAGGCAGCGGGAGGCTTACTTGACGAGCTTATAGGAATCGATGATAGAACGGGCTGTGGGAGACTTGACAAATAGAGAAACGTTACTAAAGGTTACAAGGAATAGAAGGTTGTGGAGAGCCATAATCGTCCACATCCTGAAGGGACACGGCACATAGAAGAATCATTAGCAACGCAGAAAGAAAAGAACTTGTCTTTATATGGTTTCTTCAATCTGCTTTCTTGGAATATTTGTAATCAGGTTCGCATGAATTCTCAGCATCACAATCTTACGAGATAAAACCGAGCATGCTCAATCTGAACGTGCCAAGCCTTTAAATATGACGCACTCTTTTCTCATTGGTTAATTTTCTTTTCGTTTCGTAACCTATATTCGTTTCTCTATCGCTGACTCATGTCAAAACAAACGGATAATCCTCCAAAGAGAGGCGGTCCGCATTTTGCCTAATAGGATTTTAGGGAGTGTGGATATCTTTTTTTAGTCTTTTGAAGGAAGGGAAGAGTTTTGTGGCTTTAGTCAAGACCAACATGGAGCGTAGTATCAGACTCAGAGTCGGGAAAACCCGAAAGTCACACGATTGCTTTTATCAGTGCAGCTATCCCTCCCCAGGCTTTCAAGCACAAACGTTTCCAAGTATGCAACGCTCTAATAAACAATAGCTGATCGATATTAACCATGAATGTGTCTTGGTAATGTCAGAGACTGAGCTTGAGAAAAGGGTGGGAAGGGATAATCAAAGAAGTGTCTAGGTGGGTGTGGGTTGAGCGTGTGGCTTTGTCTGTATAGGAGTGATGGGGTAAATGAGTACGAGGCCTGCTACAATGAGCAGCATATTTCTCTCTGAAACTGTTACAGTATAATGTTCGACCAACTTGTTTAATAGCCACAACTTAACAAGAATTATATTTTTTTAATCGATTTCACCCCATGCAAGTAAAAACCCCTAAAACACAAGGGGTTACAAGGAGCGGAAAAATTAGAAACAAACATTAATAATAAGCGGGAAGACGAAAGTGTAATCAGGAAGACAGTAGATAGCGATTGATATTGTATTTAGATTTTTGAAGATTAACGTTGGCTGGAAATCATGGAACTGGAAGGGAGTTCCATAAGCGAGAAGTGCAAGAGAAGAAACTGTTAGCATAGAACTTACGGTTACATCTAGCCAGTTCAACTGTAAATTGATGAGATCTTGATGCCAGTTTTAGTAGTGTACTTAAATTCACGATGATTAGGTATCATAATGAGCGATAATTTATTCTTCTATATACAGAAATGAGGCACAAGGCCAAAATGGGCAATGGGAGAAAAGGATGGTCGTCTTCTGTCTTAACGTTAAACTTAGCTAGCCACAAACACTGACCCAAACATACAAACAATATTCCTAACACCAAAACAACGCATTCTTACTACATTCACCATAATACCTCATTGTCTCAATGAAAATCCTAAATAATCCCCATATGTACAATTCATTGTCTGTGTGTTTGTGGGGGTGGGGTATATAATAACAATTTAAAAACTAGCCCCAATGATACCATAATGAAGAGCTCATCCGAAAAATGACCATGAAAGTATTTACAGAAAAGACACAGGGTGGAAGTGAGGAACGTTACGGCGGTGGAAAAATGACCGAAGCCGATTCACCAGAACAGGACCGTTAATATTGCTGATTCTTCTTTGGATTTTTTCAAATATTTGTTCTGTAGAATATCCGTGTGTCATATTAGCTATTGATGCATTTACATATATATCATGGAGAATTGTAGTTTAAAACAATAAAATCGACCTTGCTAACCGAAACGCTCGCCTGTGGCTCAATCGGTAAAAGCACGTCATGACTGTTCCGCATAGGATACAGGTTCGATTCCTGTCGGAGGATCCATATTTTCTATGAAAATTTCTCGGACATTCAGGCAGGTGAATACTGTTTTATATAAACAGAGCATTTACTGAAATATTTGTATCTATAAAAAGAATGCATAAACATAAAAAAAGTCTTAAAATAATTGTCAGACTTTGTCCATTTTATAATGTGTGACGTCATTTGTTTACATTTGGATACGCATCGAGCAGATATGAATGTACGTGAGAGATTCATGGAAGATTGAAGTTTAAATACAGTAAATTCGGCTTTGCTAACCGAACGCTCCTCTGTGGCCAAATCGATAAAGGCCCGTCAAGCTAAATGACGGTTCCGTATAGGATACAGGTTCGAATCCTGTCGGAGAACGAATATTTTCTGTGAAAATTTCTCGGATATTCAGGCAGGTAAATGTTGTTTAATACTGTTTATTATAAACAGAGCATTTACTGAACTATTTGTATCTATAAAATGAATGTACAAACATAAAAATGTCTTAAAATAATTGTCAGACTTTGTCCATTTTATAATGTGTGATATATATAATTAAAAAAAATGATTCCATTGCGACACAGAAATTACTATGTTTCAGCAGTATTTAAGTTTAATTCCAATATTAAACCTTAACTACTGGGTGGCAGTTTCATCCTCAAGCGTCGTTTTGGAATAACCATTGTACGGAATGTTTTTACTCATTTATAGATTTAAAATGGAGGTGTGGCCAGGGGTTTATAATCTAGGCTCTACTTATGTAACGAGCACAGTTTTAAAAATAAAAACAAAAATATTCGGTTCTAACAATTCTTTCCTATTATATCAATGCACACAAACACACACACATATATATATATTCATTCAAATGTGTTTCATTGAATAATATGGACATAACATATTGTGTCTACTTATTTCTTATTACTTTTGTTAGGTAGTTGGGTAGGCGTCTTCAGGTCAAATGAAAGCTAATTCTATGCGTGTATTTGTGTTTTATTTATATTAAACCGTTAATGCCTGGTGATTTCGTTTCAGTCGGAATATTTTTGTTTATATATATATATATATAAACAAAAATACAGGGTGTTTCAAAAAATTTGATATCATTTCGCAATCAAATAACGTTGTTAGATCTCCTTCAAATGACTTCAAATTAAAATAGCATCTTTATGTTTAATGTTTGTTTTATGTTTTTTATGTCTTTATGTTTTTGTGTTTTTCTTATTTGTATTTTTATGTTCATTAATCTTTTTCTTTACAGATATAAAAATGCTATTTACTAGAAGAGAAAAGGGGTTTTGTGTGTTGGAGTTTGCTAGAACACAGTCAAACAAGACTGTGCAGCGTGCATTTATGAGAGAGTTCTATAGAAAGTCACCAACAGGAATGCAGATTTGGAGATGGCATAAAAAAGTTCAAAGAGGAAGGCTGTCTGTGCAGAGCAAAGGATCCGGACGACCACAAACTTCACATTTGTGAAATCGTTCACATAATCCACATGCTTTTGAATTTCTCATTCAGATTTGGAAGAATAAATCTTATGATCTTCAACATTAATACTTTTTAATTTCATTTGCCTTAATCATGTATTTTCTGTGATATTTACATCTCAAAGGATATCAAATTTTTTGAAACACCCTGTATAATAAAATCCTGAACAAACCCCCATACCAGAATAGTATTAATAAAAACCCTACACTTAAATTAGACAAAAATAGTGAAAAATTATGTGATTGTAGAAACCCAGAAGACTGCCCATTGGAAAATATATGCTGCATAAAATCTGTGGTATACCAATGTACTATCTCACCCATTGAGAGTCCTAATACTAATATGATATACATTGGATCTACGAAGAATGAATTTAAAACCAGATGGAGGCAGTATAAGTGCTCCTTCAACAATATAAATAAAAGAAATCAGACATCTCTATCTAAATATTTTGGGCATTTGAAGGAAATGAATAAAACACCAAAAGTAAAATGCAAAATTATAAACAAAACTAGAACTTGTAAAACTTGGGATGACCCATGCTATTTATGCCTACATGAAAAACTACACATTATTAAGTTTTTAAATAATAAAAATCTATTAAAGAATAGACATGAGTTAACGGTTTTTTGCCGACATCATCAAATTTTTGCATTGAATAATTAGCATAAAAACAAAGAAACAATAAAATAATTTTTAAATTCCATAATCCTAATAAATAGTTTAAATGCCCTACAAAAAAAAAGATAACCCTTTATGAAGTCGTCAAAAAACAAATGTTAGCGATTTACGACAGTTTTTATACACACAAAACCCTTTCAGAAAAAAAAAAAAAAAAATCTACATGGACACTTAACCAGACTAGACGATGTCATCTTCCGCTTTAAATTTAGACACCCCAACCTTACCCTGACTTGACATCTGTGACTGTAACTGAGATATTGATACAAATTATTAACCCTTACGCCCCTTTTCTTTAAACAATTGCTCTAGCCGTTACCATAGAAATTTTGATTTCAATAATGAATATACTTATAAAACGCGTAAATTTCAGAAATAAGTTATTCCAAAGAAATTTCGCTTGAAGATTAAACAGAGCTTAGTACTTTAATTCAATTTAATTCAAATAATTATATTGAAGTTTTGGGGTCTTGTTTTAAAACATGATAAGTCTTATGTAGCGTGTTGGAATCATATTTTTAAATAAATATATATATATATATATATATATATATATATATATATATATATATATATATGCATATATATAATCCGATATATATATATATATATATATATTTGGGCAGCAACCTTTCTTTTAAACATGTTCCGAAAAAGGAAAATTTATTGAATTGTTTATTTAATTTTTCCAAATTGCTGTCATTTTTCCGTTTCGTGTGAGTTTGATATTTGTCCGTATTGTCCATCCTCCAAATGGCTTTCATTCACTTCTTTAGGTATTTTTTTTCAGTGGGGTTTGTTTTGAATTGTTAATAATTTCTTTTCATCTTTGACTATTTAAGATGTAGTTTTCGTGCTGTTTTAATAATTTATTCCGAGCTACACGAGTTGAGCATGGCTTAAATTCGAGCTGCCGTTTCAACACACTATTTCCGTTATTGAATGATGTGAGATTTATACTGGGTGCCAGATGTTTTATCTGAAGAGCCTCTTTCACAGCGAGATATTTTTTCGGTAATGGGCCCTATAGAGGAGGCTAGTGCTATCGGCCAGAATCTTCCTTAAATGTTGTAAATTTTTATCGCACTTTTGTCAGATAAGCAACACGTGAGAAGAAAGTGATAGGATGGCCGACATCGGTAATTGACATATTGACAAGAAACACAGTCTGTGTGGTATTTCTGGGTAAAAAATAGGTAGTATTTCTGAGTAAGAAATAGGTATTGTTTCTGGGTGAAACAAATAGGTAGTATTTATGGGTGAGAAAAATAGGTAGTATTTCTGGGTAAAGAAATAGGTAGTATTTCTGGGTAAAGAAATAGTTAGTATTTCTGGGTAAGAAATAGGTAGTGTTTCTGGGTAAAGAAATAGATAGTATTTTTAGGTAAGAAAAATTGGTAGTATTTCTGGGTAAAACAAATAGGTAGTAATTCTGGGTAAAAAAGTAGGTAGTATTTCTGGTTAAAAAATAGGTAGTATTTCTGGGTAAAGAAATAGGTAGTATTTCTGGGTAAGAAAAATAGGTAGTATTTCTGGGTAAAGAAATAGCTAGTATTTCTGGGTAAGAAAAATAGGTAGTATTTCTGGGTAAAACAAATAAGTAATATTTCTGGGTAAAGAAATAGGTAGTATTTCTGGGTAAAGAAATAGGTAGTATTTCTGGGTAAAGAAATAGGTAGTATTTCTGGGTAAAGAAATAGGTAGTATTTCTGGGTAAGAAAAATAGGTAGTATTTCTGGGTAAAACAAATAAGTAATATTTCTGGGTAAAGAAATAGGTAGTATTTCTGGGTAAAGAAATAGTTAGTATTTCTGGGTAAAGAAATAGGTAGTATTTCTGGGTAAAACAAATAAGTAATATTTCTGGGTAAAGAAATAGGTAGTATTTCTGGGTAAAGAAATAGGTAGTATTTCTGGGTAAAGAAATAGGTAGTATTTCTGGGTAAGAAATAACTGAAAAGTCAAAAGAAGCCTAGAAGATGGATAAAAGATAAAGTGTAGAAATTCATAAACATAGAAATGGAAACGAAACACAGTCTTGTACTTGGCAGTCAAAATGATATACTATATTGGTCAACCGTTATATTAGATTTGATAGGGGTTATTTCGATTAGTGACAAAGAGGTTTGCGGTATTCATATTCTGTAATATAAGTTTTCCCTATTTTTTTCGGGATTTACTGCAGAAATATGGTGTTTAACGATTCGTCGTATAGAAAATTTGCCTTACTTAGAATTATTGTGCATCTGGTTGCAATAAAGTATTTTGATGTTTTGTTTTAAGATATTTTTATTACTGGTGTCATATAATTTTTCTAAGAATAATTGTATTTGTTTAACGTAGTTTTGGAAAATTATTGTTAACTAATGTTTGTTTTATGTGTTTAATTCACTCAGGAATATTATTTAGGAAGAAGAATTCGGGTGTGTTCTATTCAAGGAGTTTTATATCACTGCTATTTTATATCTTTATATACTTTCAGTGTCTACCATAATTTAGAAGACAGAAGTTCGTACTGGTGTTTTTTTTTTTCACGGCTAGTTGGTAAATACTTTGGTTTCTAATTCACTATCAGCGCCAAGAAATGGGATTTTATTAACCAGGAGTAATTTTTTTTTATTTCGAAAGTTGATTTCAGATTTATAATTTGGTCCTTACAAAATTTTTCAAAAAATAGAAAGAAAGACGCCATCTCAAATTCCAACCACGCTCGACTCGCGAAGCTCAGAAGAAACATTGCCAACATTCAAGCGCAACTACTAATCAAATATGAAAATAAATAAATAATACCTAAACAGAAACGTCCTTGAAAATAACTAAAGTCGCCGAAAACGCTTGGGACAATGGACAATACGAAAATTATTTATATCCCCTTACTTCCACCAAACGAAAAAAATGTAAGAATATTGAAAGAAACTAAATAAAAATTAATCAAATTTCCGTTGTCTGTCATATTCTACAAAACATGTCTAAAAGAAAGTTTGCTGTCCAAATATACATCATTAATATATATGCCGGGAGTAACAGAAAAATTGTCCAAATTGTGTGACAGCAAAATTGTCCAATTGTTAGATTAAGATTTGAAACTTTCGATCTTAGAAATAATTAAAGATATCTTAATAAAATTGTCCGAGGATTTTATAAGACTATTGGACTAAAGTTTGAACAATAAAAAATATGTAATTACTCTACAAGCTTAACAGAAGTATCGTGATGAAATCGATCATAAAACGAAAATGATATGTTCATCATTAATTAAACATAGCTAAGGAATGATTGAAATAAAGTTCATATATATATATATATATATATATATATATATATATATATATATATATATATATATATATATCCAACTTATTCAAAATGATCTTCGCCTTCTAACCTTATAACTTTCTGGCCTGGAGTAAAAAGGCGCCTCACACATTTCATGTACGATTTCATTTGAAATTCTTTCACTGCCTTTTGAACTGTCATAGCTGAAACTCCTCTCTCACGAGTTGGAACTTTTCTAATTGATCTCTTTCGCTCTAAGTTCAAATGATGATCCCTCTTGCTGTTGTGACCTCATGATCCAGTTTTCCTCTCTACTGTTCCCTTTCTTTTTTAAACTTATCCACCATTTTCTGTGTGGTTCTTGAATAAACATTGAAGATAGAAGCCAGAGTATGAATGTTATTACCATTACCGAAAGCCTCAATGATCTTTTTTTTCTCAGTTGGGGAGATATAGCGGGACACAAAACGATTTTAACATGTTCTTTTTCTGACGGAATAACTCAAAGGATTTTTCAGTGATTCCTACGACAAATTTTGTCAACATGGGTATCTGGAAAAAACTTAACTGGTTTAGTGTTTTTGTAGATAATACACCCGGTATATATATATATATATATATATATATATATATATATATATATATATATATATATATATATATATATATATATATATATATATATATATATATATATATATATATATATATATATATATATATATATATATATATAAATATATATATATATATATATATATATATATATATATATATATATATATGTATGTATATATAGATATATATATATATATATATATATATATATATATATATATATATATATACATACACACATATAAAAGACGCTATTCTAGTAAACAGGCATTAACGGTTAATATAAATTAAACACAAGCACACACACACACACACACACACACACACAAACACACACACAGATATAATATATATATTTATATATTATTTATTATTTTTGTATATTTTAAAACTGGATATATATGTATATGTATATGTGTATATATATATATATATATATAAATATATATATTATATATATGTATATACATATATATATATATATATTATACAACACACATTTATATATATATATAAATATATATATATATTTTTAGGTATTTATTTTGGTTTTTACCTTTGAAAGGCCAAAAAAACAGTTAGTCAGGAATATATATATATATATATAATATATATATATATATATATATAAAACACGTTTCAGTACATCATTTGTAAAAATTTATTGGGGAAAACCAGTAATTTGCTCACACGTATCCATGAAATACAACGTTTAAAGTAATAAGTAACAATGTCCGATAATAAATGAAATTGCTTCAATGTTTACAACTATATATATATATATTGTTTATTAAATTATATAGACAAGTTTTGATGACAACATTGGGACGAAAGGGATACATGTTTAAATCCAATCTAAGAGGGTGAAATATCAAAAAATGACAATTACTTTTCAATATATAAACCAATACACGGAACAATAATGATAGTCTGTTTTTTATTGCAAAAATCAGATTAACAGTATATACGAGACAAAATCGACGTAGAGGAAAAACATATTTATGGCTATAATCAATTATAGGCATTTAAGGATGTTTCAGATTTCGGTTTATTTTGTTCAGATTAGGTTTTGTTCAGGTTAGGCTGAAAATCACTACAAAAATAGCCGTTTTGTTTCAACACTTCTGGTGCCTTATCAGGTGATGATGTTGAATATAGAATAAAGGGTTTTAAAAAGTTCAAATCAATCAAACACCCCTATGGAATTACAATTATACGAGAATTCAAAAACTTGACACTGAACCTTGATTATAATAATTAATTAATCAAAAGGGTCTGGCTAAAATAGAATTCATTCTAACTAATTGATATTAAATTTTACTATAAAATTAAAAATTAAAAATTACCAATTTTAAATTTAAAAAATTATAAAATAATTTAACTGAGGAAAATATATATGTTTTGTTATTTATTTTGTTTTTTATTGAAAGGCAAAATTCAAGAATAAACGTTAAAATCTAATGTCGCTCTGAGCTTCGACAAATATATTTGACATGACATGGGCAGGGGAGGTGAAATCTTGCAAAGACAATACATACACAATCAGATTATAATGCAAAAACACGTAGACATATTTAGATATAACTAACCAATGGTTCAGTCTATCCAATTTCACTCACAAGTCTTGGATCAACCTGTGGTATGGATTTCTGACACTTTCAAAATGTGCCGCAAGCTGGGATCGACCCCCTCCAGACCGATAACATCAAGAAGTTTCCTTCTCGACAAATCGACAATAGTGAGATTCGAACTCGGATCTCATGGTCAGACTGCAAACGTTCCAACCACTCGGCCACGTGCCCATAACACATGCACGTGCACACATATACACAAATACACATACCAGACAGAAATTCAGGCAGTAAGTGATCAAGTTAAAAGAAATGCATTAAAAAGAAAAAAACGGTAAAGGAGACAAAATGAAAGGAGGACAATATTTGTAAGTGCTTCATTTGTATTAGTTAATGAAAACGGTTGGCTATCAGTCGAAATTTAGATTAGAGCCTTTCTGAGAAAACAACTAAATCCTGCACTGTGTAAATCCAGATCAAGCAACGACATAATCTGAAAATACTCAATGCATTTTTCCGGGGCATGGGAACAGAGAAGAAAAAAGAGAATAAAGGATTCAGGAATTGAAAGAGAAACAAAGAAATAGTATTTTAAAAAAATAGGTAGTATTCCTGGTTAAAAAAATGGTAGTATTTCTGGGTGAAAAAATAGGTAGTATTTCTGGGTAAAGAAATAGGTAGTATTTCTGGTTAAAAATAGGTAGTATTTCTGAGTAAAGAAATAGGTAGTATTTCTGGGTAAGAAATACGTAGTATTTCTGGTTAAAATAGGTAGTATTTCTGGGTAAGAAATAGGTAGTATTTCTGTTTAAAAAATAGGTAGTATTTCTGGGTAAAAAATAGGTAGTATTTCTGGGTAAGAAATAGGTAGTATTTCTGGGCAAAAAATAGGTAGTATTTCTGGGTAAGAAATAGGTAGTATTTCTGGTTAAAAAATAGGTAGTATTTCTGGGCAAAAAATAAGTAGTATTTCTGGGTAAGAAATAGGTAGTATTTCTGGTTAAAAACTAGGTAGTATTTCTGGGCAAAAAACTAGGTAGTATTTCTGGGTAAGAAATAGGTAGTATTTCTGGTCCAAAAATAGGAACTATTTCTGGGTAATGAAATACGTAGTATTTCTGGGTAAAAAAATAGGTAGTATTTCTGGGTACAAAAATAGGTAGTATTTCAGGGTAAAAAAAAATAGGTAGTATTTTTGGGTAAAGATATAGGTAGTATTTCTGGGTAAAGAAATAGGTAGTATTTCTGGGTAAAAAAAATAGGTAGTATTTCTGGGTAAAAAAAATAGGTAGTATTTCTGGGTAAAGAAATAGGTAGTATTTCTGGGTAAAGAAATAGGTATTATTTCTGGGTAAAAAAACATAGGTAGTATTTCTGGGTAAAAACATAGGCAGTATTTCTGGGTAAGAAATAACTGAAAAATCAAAAGAAGCCTAGAAGATGGATAAAAGATAAAGTGTAGAAATTCATAAACATAGAAATGGAAAAGAAAGAAAATAAAGTAAAGAAATTTATGAAGAAGAAAAAACAAGAAAGAAAGACAAATTAGACGAAAGTAGAAAAAATAGAAAAAAAATCTTAGAAGAAAAATGATAAAAGTCGAAATGACAAAATACAAAGCGTAGAAGTTAAAAAAAATTTTTAAAAAAGGAATCACTGTACCATAGGAAACCAAAAAGCAACTTTGCGGTCATAAGAGAAAGTAAATATTGTAATCAAGGCAATTGCATGAATAAAAACTATTAATCAAAATAACCATTTTTTTTTCTTGCGTGCGATCAGTGAATTACTACTACGATGCCATAGCATGTCCAAAAGTGCTGAACCATCAGGTAAAGAAAATACGCAACTACTGAGTCAGCAATATGGCGGCCGTAATCTATTTTCTGCGCAGGCGCATGAGCCAGTGAAATGCCTAAAGGATGCAATATGAGAGCATCGGCGGTGGCGTGGGGAGTGTGGATGGGAATGGAGATCAAGACTGAGGAAAAGGAAGGAAATTAGAAGTTGAAATAGGAATAATTAAGATCGGTGAAAATTGCCTTCTCATTCATTTGTTTAACCGCGTCGATATGGAAGAGGTGGGTAGAATAGTGTTTCGCGTTGGAATTCTTGAAAATAAGCCTCACCCATCTTCCTTGAAAGCATTCGCATGTACATAAATACAGTCTATATTTATTTGTTCTCTTATTATTATTATTATTATTATTATTATTATTATTATTGTGGCCAGTGAAGTATCATCTACAAAAATATTGTTAAAAGCATGCGCACAGACACAAATAAAAGTCAGTTTATGTATGTAGGTATTTTGTTTTCTTTTTGCATACTAAATAGGAACTTTTACAAGGACACTTTTACTTACACTCATAAGGAAACAAGTGATATTTCTGAGATATATAATAAGGAAAGGGAGATTGGAGAATTTAATACTCATATGGCACATCAAATGAAAGAGAAGAAGAAGAAAACAAAAAGTAACTTATATGACAAGTTTAATCGAAGGCAAAAAGACAGGAAGCCGTGGAGCGTAGTGAGTGCGCACATCCTATAATGTCCCAGATAGTTATATATATATATATTATATACGTGTAATTTGGACTTCGATAAACGGAAAGTTCTCTGTGGCTCAATGGTTAACAGCACGTCAGGCCAAATGACAGTTTCCATATGGGATACAGATTCGTTACTGTCGAAGAACACACATTTTCTACGAAATTTCTCGAACATTCAAACCGGTAAATGTAATTAATAGTGTTTAATTAAATCAGAGCATTTACTGAAAAATAACGTATAAACTATATATATATATATATATATATATATATATATATATATATATATATATATATATGCTGATAGATCACATCGGTGGAACTAATTTTTCTCTATAAAAATTGTTACCGAATGTGAAAAAGGATTTCTGAATAAATGTCACATTTCTATGATTTTATGCATAGGAATAGGTATATATATAAAATGGAATAAATTATGACCATGGAATATTAGTGTTTAAGCCTTTTTTTATATATATATATATATATATATATATATATATATATATATATATATATATATATATATATATACTGACTCTCCTGGCGAATTCGACGTATGAGTGTCAAGCAGATCAGTTCCTAGGAAACCGACAGCCCGACTACAGCACATTTGAGATTTGATTATAGTAGTGAAGGTTTCGTGCAGGATCATCTACACTTTTTGAAGGGCCGAATACAGAGACCTGGTGCACTACGTGCCACAAGGTCTCCAAACGACCCTCCGCATGTTTTGAATTCAGAGTTGTCCTTCTAGACTAGTTGCCATCCAAGCCATAGAACCTATTTACCCATAGGTGGAGGGTGAAGAAGAGGATTCACACCTTTCCCAAGGCTATTAGCACGTAAGTGAATGTAATGGATTCAAATGGAATTCTAACTCGGCTCTTCGATTCCTCAATCCAAGCCGCTATCAATTACTCCACCGTGCCTCCTATATATATATAGTCATCCACATACAAGCCAGTTTCGCTGTATCATAGCTCATCAGACGGCGCTCAGCACTATAAATGGGAGGAGTGATGGTAAGGCTATGGAAGGCGCCCCTAACACTCCTCTCCAAGATCGAATCCTGTCAGGCACGGCATAGGAAAGCCAAACTCAAGGTGTGCCAATCATTTACCAAATAGGGAATTCCCACCCCCACCCCATGATACGGACCTTGACGCAGATACCACCAAGAAGAGGAAGGAGAACAACTGCTCGAGCGCTTTCTTACAGTCCTTGCAGATCAGGAGTGCAGAGAGAGGAACGACGTATGTGACTTACACCTCTGCCGTCCCCTTCATGAACAACCGCTTTCGGGCTCGAATCACACTCCAAGAATGCGGACGAGTCCGTCAGTCTAATTAAAAGGGCCCCAGGAGAGCAACGCTTTCCAAGCAACCAACCACAAGCCGGAAGACTTAATGCGGTTAGTCTTGGCAATCGTGACTTCATACTGTTCAAGCGAATTTTGTACCATTCTGTACACGCAAACCCTGGCTCAAGCACTACCAGAGACAACGATTTCACGTAGGGCTGGACTACACGCTCTGTCCCTTAGCCGACGAAGGAGGGGTTCCAACGCCAAAACGGGAAGTAGGAGCGACAGTGGACAACTATGATGAACCGACTGAGATAGCACAAAAGCGCGCAACCACTTCCCGTTCATCCGTAATACAGCAATTGGGGACCGATACAAGAGACTAATCCACTTGCAGATGTCGGGTTTGAATACCATGGCCTGCAGGACAGCAGCCAGGTACTGATGGTCGACCCTATCGAATGCCTTGGACTGGTCCAAATTGATCAGTGCTCGGGTCCCAACAGAAACTCGGCACTGACTGCAAACGCTCCGCCAAGATCTTGGCCAAAATCTTTTACTCTGTTTTTAGCAGATTTATGGGTCTGTAATTATCCAAATCCCGCCCACCACCCTTGTCTTTTTTCAACTGCGTGATCCCACTCCTGGAGATCCGGTCGGGGACGAACCTCTGACGACACCAGTTGTTAAACTCGGCAGTCAAAAATTGGCAATGCGACAGCCTCAAGGACAATTCGTAGGTCAGACCATCAAGTCACGTAGATTTGCCACTGCCGACCCTCTTCAATCCCAAGAAAACTTCACCCTCTGTGATCTCACCCACGCAGCTAGAGGCTTCAGTCGGCAAAAACCGAAGAAAGTCAGTCAAATAACTGCAAAACTCTTCCCCACAGAAACCAGGGTTCTTGGAAAACCGGCTCACGATGTGCCGCCAAAGCGCCTTGCACATGTGTTTGGTCGACTTCAGAGTACGCTCCTCCAGTTTATCGATCTCCCGAATGTAACGATCGAAACCTTGACGGATCGCTTCCTTGTCAATTCTGCTTACGCTCTTGGTAGGTTACCAAATGGAAAAGAAAAACCTGTTTCTCTACTTCACCTCGCACCTATCGGAGAGGAAACGACAATCTACGAACCCGGAGGCGTTAAAATAGTTTTAAATAGCCCTATAGTGGATTCCGGTGGAAATAACATCAAAATTAGAAGATACTGCCCCACAACCAGTGTCCAGTGATTCAACTGAAAGAGCTGAACCAGGAATGGTAACTAGCACAAGTACTATAAAAGGTCCCCCACCCCAAATCCTCTAATAAGCCCTAAACGTATCACAACAGAATTTAAACGACTCACTATCGAACACTAGAATATATTAGAAGAGGAACCCGGACGAGGCTCCACCGAAGGACAGAGTCTCGTTCGGGGAGGTAGACTGCCCCTGAACCCGTTTATGCGGGTTCAAAAGGGAATATTTTTGGCCGAGCCCACGTTAAACCAGCCTTGTGCCACATGCAATCCTCGGGGAAGGGGCGTAGCTAAATATACTAGTCCTTGACATTGAAGACTAAACTACCAGAGAAATAGTAGTGAATACTAATAGCTAGTTATAGCTTACGGTAGAAACATTTTTTAAAAAATCATTTCCCTCCAAAAAAGGTGGTAAAATCCACAAGGTGAATGAAATTGTGCTGTTAAAATTATGTCCACCAATAACAAATCATTCGAGTTCTCATAGAATCACCTAAAACAACTAAAAGCTAAAACATCGATCTGGACTTGATTAATAAGTGGTTACTAAGAGCGAAAGAAACTGAGAGATGACAATCAAAAGAAGAGAATTCAAGGAGACAGATGAAGACGACTGACGCTGAATTTAAATTCTTAGTTGACAGAAAATCAACAAGGCGGAAGAGAGTTCTAGAAAGGATAAAACGCGAGAGAAACTACGAGGCTCATTCAATAAATAAAGTGAATTTTTCGGTATAAGGACTTCTAATACAGATAGAAGCTTACTTTTTTGTTTTACTTCTTTTACACATGGATTTAATTTCTTTTGCAGATTAAAAAAAAAAAAACTTTGAGAGTTTTGGCGATTAACAAATATGGCCGACCAAGAAGCATGCTCCAAGATTGAACAGCGGTCAGTTATCAAGTTTTTGGTTGCTGAAGGGTGCAAACCAGTTGAGATTCATAGGAGAATGTCAACTGTGTATGGTGCCACATGTTTCAGCCAAAAAATGTCTACAAGTGGGCTAAATTGTTTAAAGAAGGGCGGAGCTGTGTTGAGGATGAAGACAGGCCTGGGGGGCCTACAGAAGTGAGGTCTCCTGAGGTGAGTGAATCAGTCAATGACCTCATTCAGTCTGACAGAAGAACTACTGTGAACTGCTGAGGCAGGTCAAGAAAGACATAAAGAACAAACGCAGGGGTCATCAGTCAGAAGGAATCATCTTGTATCATGACAACGCAAGGCCTCACACAGCAGCCCAGACGGTGCAGACCATCAAAGAGCTGAGCTGGGAACTTCTCCCTCACCCCCCACCCTTACAGCCCAGACCTTGCCCCTTCAGACTTTCACCTGTTTGGTCCCTTGAAAGCGTTCACGAGAGGCACGAAGTTTAAAAGTGACGATGAAGTCAAAAGTGTTGTGAGCGACTGGCTGAGACATCAGTCCAAAGATTTTTACGCTGAGGGAATACGGAAGCTTGTGCACAGATGGGAAAAGTGTGTGACAGTGCTGGGAGACTATGTTGAAAAATAAAAAAAAATGTAAGCTTCTATCTGTATTAGGTCCTTATACCGAAAAATTCACCTTATTTATTGAATGGCCCTCGTATTAACATAGATCTTAAGAGTTGCATCTAACGATTTCAAGATTAAATTGAGATCAGAACTAGCTAGCAATCTAGTACTGCGCTTAAAATCTTGAAATCGAGGTGCCAAAGAGAATGGTTCATGAGAACAACTATTGTTTAGGGATACAAAGGATAACCATGATCGACTACGTTGGAAAAGACACGACACATGAATAAAGATCTTTATTAAAAATTTAAATTTAAATTTTATGATATGTAATTTTGACACTAGGGCGTTGCACAGTCGGTCCCAGTATCCCATCAAGGCGTGGCTGGTATTTTGATGACGACTCACTTAAGTGGGTGTTCTGCATGTTCTTTGTAGGAAAAATTATTCTATCTTCTTGGGAGTGCCGTATTTGGAATATGAATAGGAAATTCTGTATTTTTGGTCAAAACAACAGCAGATCAGATGGAAGTAAGACCCAATGGCTCGCAAAATAAAGAAGTGAATGAATGAATGAATGAAAATGTGTTTATTTCTCTGCGGAGAGGCAATGTTTTGGACTTAATGAACGCAGATATTCTCAGAAAAAAACGCGCGCCTTCAAATTACACGCTGCGTTTATTGATTGTTTTCTGTGATTTGACTGAAGAAAAAAAAGCACTGAATGACCCAACTGGTCGATCCAAAATGGCAGATCATTGTTCAAATATTAGCCAAAAAGCACAGTAATAAAACCTTAATAAGCAAATAAAACGAAAGAGAAAAGAGAGTGGAGATGTAGCGAGAGCGATAAAAAAGAGAAAGAGTGGGAGAAATAGAGAGACAAATAGAGAGAGAGAGAGAGAGAGAGAAATCGAGAGATAGTGGAAAACAGGGATGAGGAAAATGTTTAGAGAGAGAGATAAATTGAGAGAGAAAGGGAGATAAATAGAAACCGAGAGACAGAGAGAGACATACAGAGGGAGAGGGAGAAATCGTGGTAAAGGAAGAAATAGAGAGCGGGTGAGATAGGGGGAGAAATACAGAGCGTGCGTGAGAGAGGGAGAAATATTGGGAGAACAATAGGGAGAGGAAACACAGAGAGGGGGAGAAATAACGAGAGAACGAGAGGTAACGAGAGAGAACGAGAAATATATAGTGAGAAATAGAGAAAGGAGAAATAAAAAGATCGAGAAATGGAGAAAGAGAGCGAAATAGGGGGGGACAAATAGGTTGAGAGATAGGGAGAAATAGAGAGAAGAAGACATAGGGAGAAAGAGACAATTAGTGAGATAGAGAGCAAGTGATAGCGAGAGAGAGAGAGAGAGAGAGAGAGATAAACTCTGGTCTAGTGAGTCATAAATCGAAAGAGACATGATCACCCAAGAGTGTACCACGTATGGCACGAGACTGGCCTGGACTAAAAAGAAAAGCGAATGATCACCAACCATTATCATTCATTCAGTTAGCGCATTTTGCACCACCGATGTACCAATTGTGGTCCATGGTGACATTCAAGACAGAATAGTGCAATGGCTTCCTGGTTCTTTGTGCACCGGGGATGCTGAGGTTAGCCTGTCCCTCGTCTCAGAAGTTTCTCCACGCACGTTGACCTCTGAGGAGTAGCTCCTACGCCCAAACTGGCGACTGGCTGATAGCCGCTTGGCACAGGTGGGTTGGGGAAAGGTATTCCCCTTCACCGTTCAGATCGGGAAACCATTCCAACTACCCCAGTTTTACCCAGCAGGTCAATGTCGTTGACTTGAGTGTAACCGTCGTAGTGCCCATGTAACTTGTGTGTGAGAGTTAGATGTCGGTCGTGGACCAGTACAGTTCGCATCCCAATCCACCTGAGTAAAACAGGGTCGACTACTTCGCTGCATAGGTACTACTACTAACACCCGATACACCCCTAATAAGATAACCAATATACTAACATTACATTCAGGGGTTTAGTTGGTTGATTTTGTTTAGCGGCATATCAACCTCTATGGATTATTGAATGACGTAATCTAAGTATTTTGAATACAATATTATGGCTTCAACTAAATATATACTATAAATAGGTATTGTTGGTTGGTTGATCTTGTTTAGCGGCATATCAACATCTCCATGGATTATTGAATGACGTAATCTAAATATTTTGAATACAATATTATGGCTTCAACTAAATATATACTATAAATAGGTATTGTTGGTTGGTTGATTTTGTTTAGCGGCATATCAACCTCTATGGCATATCAACCTCTATGGGTAAAAAATATATAGAGATTTCGGTATTAAATAATACCGAAATCTCTATATATTTTTTACGTAATTTTATGCTTAGATATTTTGTATATAGTTTTATACTTTCAGAGTAACCGTATGTTTTTTAGATATCGTATTTTCCGGTTTACAAGACGCACTTTTTACCTAAAAATACATTGAAAAATACGTGTGCGTCTTCCAAGACGAATGTAAGAAAACACACAGCCTCAAGTAAGCTTGGACGGTCACCTAATGGGGTTGACTAATAGAGACGTGGATGTATATGTTGAGTCATTACACTATAATGTTAGATACCTATCTAATTCAGCTTCTTATATGATCTAGCAACAGTACTTAGCTGTTAAAAGTATTTCCAAGACTATAAACCTTCCTGGAACCGAGCCACAAGCTTAAACATGCTCTGTTTACTAGCAGCGGTTGGAGCCTTTCTGCTCTTGACTAGTATGTCATTGCTATACAAAAAAAAAATCAGACAAGTGATTAGTGTAAACAATACGTGGCGTCGGTATGTGAGAAACGCATGGTGAATGTGTTGTTGTATGAGAATAAGTTTTTTCTTAGAAATTTCTTTTGAATATTAGGGTGCGTCTTCCAAGCCGCAGAGTTTTGCAAGTCGGAAAATACGGTATATAGTTGGTAAATCATAGATTGTATTGTTGGTAATTTTACTATAAAAATGAATTTTTTAATATATTTTTTTGTTGTTGCATTGATTGTCATTTTGCTATAAAATTGTGTTGTTAGTCATTTTATTATAAAAATGTGGATTTTTGTTTAGGTGTTCACTGTTTTCCCATAGTTGGGACACTCACCTGTGGTGGTGACACTTTAATAAGTATCACCAACTCAGCTCAGGGTTGATCTGGGAACAATGGCAATTGAGAGATGGTTTTACGCGACTCAAAACCTTTACTTTCCCCTTGTTGTCGGATTAGTCGAAAGCAAAAAAAAAAAAAAAATCGAATCTAAAAATCCAATTCATCAACTAAAAATGATTGCTGTGTAATCGATCAATAAACAAAGCTGAAGCCGTTCCTTGGAAAATGTGGCCAAACTTTTAAAACTTTTGCGAATAAATCGAAAAAGAAAAAAAAAACTAAAAAGAGAAATCTCACTACGGTTCTACTTTTTATTTTGTCTTTTACTTTTCTTCATTTTATGTCCAGTTTCTTTGCTTTCCTTTTTTTTTTAACACATTAGGAAAGGGTTTTTCTTAAAGTAATTTCGCGCATATATAATCAGGTTTCCATTTCTAAATTGTTAGTGCAAATGAACAGAAAGAAAGAAAATCTTATATTAATGTTTTTTTTCTTCTTTAACTGCTTCTTTTCAGCTCACTCGTTCCGTTTTTTTTTATTTTCTGAAAATCGTTTTTTTTTTGAGAAATATAAAACGAAAGAATCTCTTTTTCCAGTAAATACTCTTCTAAATCAATGAAAAGGAACGAAAAACAAATAATTATTGAGGAGAGACGAAACAAACGCACAGAACAAATAAAAACATTTCCATAAAAAATATAAAAAAAAATAACTGAACTTGAAAATAAAAGAAAATTTTAAACGTAATAATTGCTGACGAATAACTTTTCTCGAGATAGACTCGCACTGGATAAGGAGTTCGATCATCATGTCAGAGACACTTTCTTTGTGTGGGCCTATTTAACATAGGCCCACCGTAAAATCTGGTATTAACTATAAAACTTAAAATGTAAGTGTGTATCTCTATCATCGACAGGCAGGATACACTATATACATGCTTGTACAAATTAATTGAAACAACCGCTTTAGTTTCCTTTCATCATCATACGGTCAATTTTAGACCCACTGGAGTGACAGGGTTTAATCGATTTCTATTTTTTCCTCAGATTAGGTCATTTGCAGTGGTGTGGAGTAATATGAATCTATTTTCGGAGAGTGTGATGAAATTTGATTTGCCTTGAAAATATTGCGTTATCCGTGATTGCATGGGATTTTTATCACTTCCAGACAATATTGTCACGACTGTCGACTAGTTGTTCTACGTCCATTTCTTGCGATGGACGTTACTCCAAGGAAGCTTACGCAAATTGTAACGCTGCACGAACACACTGGCAAGCCTTACCAGGGAGCAAATCAATGTACTATAGATGCGCCTGGAAACTCTCCTGATTTGAATGCTATCGAGAATCTGTGGTCAATCTGTAAGGAACGATTTTGTAGAATTGACATGCGAAGTACTGACATGTGCACTGAGTCATGTTTTATTGGGAAAAACGAAAATAGTAAATAATAACGGAATTGTTCGTTTTATTTCGATTAATTCGCACAAGGGTGTAAATTGGCTATTAAAGAAGGATTTTTGAATAAACAATTACATCCCATGGGACAGCCTTGAATGGTTTACGGCGACATCATGTTAAAACACTAGTTCCTGTACAATCACCGACGTTAAGCAATGTCGAGAATGGCCAGTAACTAGATGGGTAATTGCTTGGAAATACCAGGTGCTGTAAGTTTGGATGTGCGGGTGGTGTGCTGGATAATGGAAATTGTTAGCTGAAGAGCGGAGTTCAAGTTGTTAAACAAACAGTCGAGTTCCAATTCCCGTTGTCTTCCTAATAATCATTTACGCGCAAATAATCTTAGTTTTTTTTAATTTTTAAGAAAGTCAAAATAAATATCGACACTATTTACGTTATTCGAACTGTTGTCTTTTTTGCCATATTCACGACGTTTCAGTTGTTGTAGGTTCCGGCCTTCTTCAGGTGATATACGTTGGAATTTTGAATTGAACACTTTATTTAATCTACGGGAGTAGATTATTGTTTTAATTCCGCGTGCACTCCTTTTTTTGGACGTCTCAGTTTCAATTAATTCCCTTCAGTAACTCTACAAGTTTTGCTTCCCTCTGCTGAGGCCAGGTATTGAACTCACATCTCTTTCGGTTAAATCAATTTTAGATTACTTCAACCAACACTTTTATCCGCTGGGCCCAGTGTTAAATGAATATACTTTTGATATAGAGGCTTTTTTTTCGGGATCCAAAAAATTGCAATAATTTCCTTACGATATATAGCAATTATTTGAAAAAAAAATTGAAGGCATGTAAAAATGTATGTACCAGAGTTGTATTATCAATATCAAAGGACCAGTTGATAATAATTAAGTACGTGCTGATATTTTTGTAGACCCGGGGATTCAAATGATTTTCATTCATGAATAAACTCTGAAGGAACCGTCTCAGACAAGTTTAGCCAAAAAAAAAAAAAAGAAAAAAAAGGAAAAAAAAAAGAAAAAAAAAGAAGAAAAAACGTAAATAGCGATTGACATTGCATTTAAATTTTTACACATGAAAGTTAGTTGGAAAGCATGGAACCGGAAATGAGTCCCATAAGCGATAATTGCGAGAAAAGAAACTGTCAGCATAGAACTTGCGGCTAACTCGTGCCAGCTCAATTATAATTTGATGAGATGTAGACACCAGTCTAGTACTGCGCTTAAATTTTAAAAGTGTAGGTACCATAGCGAAGAGCCCACCCGAACAATACCATGAATGTATTTATAGAAAAGACACAGAGAGGCAACTTTATGGCGATGGGATGACTGAAGACGAGCCACCAGATGAGGACCAATAATATTGCTGATTTTTCTTTAGATTTTATCAAGGAGTTCAAGGTAAATGCCAGGGCCTCTAGGCCATATATGAAAACAACATTTTAAGCATGGGCGAATGATAGACTTATAGATATGTATGATAGATTTTGGAGAGAAAAATCCTCTCGCACGATACAGGGAATCAACTTAGCAGCTGACCCAGCAATGAATTCATTATGGTAATCCACTTTATGTCAACTGAGAATGTTAGCCCGAGAAGACGCAACGAGTCACTTTCCTGGAGACTAGCATCAGCCATATTGATGGAAGGCAGAGCGTAGTCTCTCAGATGATTAATGGAGAGAAATTTAGTTTTGGAGGCGTTAAAATTAACGAACCATATTTTGCTCCAGTTAACGACTGACTTAAGGTTATTTTGGACATCGGCTGCCATTTTGACCTTGTCGTACTGATCAAATTTAATTAAATATTTTCAGTTGTTTCTCAACTAACTCCATTTACAATCAGTCCTGGGTATGACGATAAACTACATCCGGAAACATGGCCTCTGATCGAGTGATTGGAAGTTTTAAAAAGTGCGGAATCACCTTTTAATTGCTGTTGTTCTAAGGTTCAAACTGACGCGGAATGGTAGCACCTGTTAGGGTCCCAGGCAATTGACCCCCAAAAAAAAAAAACATGAAGGTATAAAAATTCATATTTATAGTTGAATTACCAACAATACAATTTTAAGCAAAATGATCACCAATGAATTGGAGTTAAAATCTTTTGTGATGTCAACGAACACTCGTTGCCACTTTTGTGAAGTCAACGAATACTCGTTGTCACTTTCGTAATGCTCGTTGTAGTAGAGACTTTGTAATCGCAGATACAACTTATTGTAACGCCGTTGAACAATACTGGTGTCAGGCGCCTTCGAATAACACTTGCACTAATAGTACTTGCTTGATAATACTCGCTCGAATACTAATCTGTATAGTGATCTGAATAGAGAAATAGTATAGTGAATAGAGTACAGAATAGCGGTCCTTATAGTAATAGAGCAGAAATATGATCCTTATAGTAATAGAGGATAGAATAGAAATAGCTAACAATTAGACACACAACAATGAAAATATTTTAAAGTTGTAATTAAAATTGTAGTTAAATAAAATGATTTCTAACCTAAACTTCTTTTACTTAGCACTACACGCACTTAAAAGAATCCAATAAAACACCTATAGTAAAATAAAATTAATATGAAACGCCAGAAGATGTAAGCTTTTGAATGACCCATGTCCTTTGTACTTACATGAGAAACAATATATTACTAGGTTTATATATATAAAAAATAAAAGTAAAAATCAGTAAATTAAGTAACTATTTTTGCCGTCATTGTCATAAATTTTACTTAAAAAAAAAGTACCCTAATATACATGCTTATACTTGATGTAAAAATAATCCTACATAATATAAGGGATTCTAATACATTTAACTGTTCATAAAAAAAATATAGTATAATAAAAATTATAAATGAGAATATTTCAAATCGTAGTTAAATAAAAAGTATTCTAATCTGAACACCCCGAAAATCTTTAAATTTACAAATCGAAAAAAATGCCGTAAGAATTTTTTGCCGTTAACAATAAATTAAAAAAAAATCCAGACGACATGCATTCAACGGATGTCAGTTTTCATTGAAAAATACATCCCTACCCCTTACCAAAATGTAGCTAATAACCGATACAATGATACAGACATAAGGAAAACCCAGACACCCCTTGTCCAGTTTGAAGTAGATTTATCTGTAACCATGGAAACGTGATTTTACCTGTGTCTTTAAAACCCAGTAATTTTAAAAGTTACTCCAAAATTCGCTTGAGGATGAAATGGAACTAATGTCTTTAATTTAATTGCAAAATTAAATTCGTGGCGTTTAGCTTCCATTTTTGAAACATGGTTAGAACTGTGTAGCGGAAAAACATATTTTAAATCAATTAATTTATAATATATATATATATATATATATATATATATATATTTTAAATCAATTAATTTATAATATATATATATATATATGCACAAAAGCTGAGTAGTATCTACCGTATATTTTAATGTGAAAGCAGAATAACATATATCATATTTTATTACTTAAATGCTTCTATGAAAATTAAATATTGGCATTAAATGACCCATAAAGAGTTGATATGCTGTTAAAAAAATCGCTAAATCGTCTTTAACTGAATTTAGAAAATCTAAACTAAAATTATTATTAACCAATAATAAATCCTGGTAGGACGTCTAGTTCTATTGGGATTGTCTCGCTGTATAGATTAAATAGACACAATAATAATAATAATAATAATAAAAAGACACAACTTTGTTACTCCTTTATTTTTTTTCACAGATTTTTTTCCTAGATTCACTGATTATTCTCTGTGAAGTTTATCATTGACTCTAATAGCTTTGCAAGAGAAATAAAGATTTCCAAACTACGAGACAATATCAAGTCCTTATCTTTGATCTTCTTGATTTAGGTTCTTGCTCCTTAATACTGTTTTCTTACTCACATATTGTTTCGCACTCAGTAACCCCCTTGTGTCTTTGTGACATTGCTGCCTTGCTTGGGGTGAAATTATTTTTTTTTAAGATGTTTAGTTATCAATTACTAAGTTCAATTCAACACGAAGTTAGAATTGTGCGGAATCTTGGAAGGAAGATGTGTCTTTCTTACAATAATGTTTACTCAGTACAAGGTCCAAGAGCCACTCGAGACAGAGGGAAACAGAATAATAGGATTAACCGTCATCTTCCGCTCCTATTCGCATACGCCGCCTCTTACTGTAACCTGGACAATGTACAAGGTGATCTCCACTGTAAAAAAAATGTTATTATTTAATCTAGATCCATACCGTATATAATACCACTCAAGTTAGGAAATTGCTGTGTGATGTTGCTTGAGCGTAGGAAAAGGCAAGAAATGAAATTCATTGGGCTCTGAGGGAAAGTTAATGGTTAACCTTAGACTTGAAGAGGTCAAGATTAGGAAAACACCCTACCGTGAGGCTGTTCCCCAAAGAAGCAATTGTTGGGAAGAAGCTCTTTGGGGAGCTGTACTTACTTCTTAGATAATGGAAATAAAAGGGTATGGAAACGTTTCATCATTGTGAATGTTCTCAGTTCTAAAGGTCACGGCTGGTGGGTCTAAGGAATGTCGCTCGTCGGAACACATGTCATGGAAATAGCGATAGAGCAGCGAGAAGCTTGTGACTTTTCGTCTTTGAGAAAGGAGTTGTAGGATGGAAAATAATTCACCACCCACAAGGCCGCGAAGATGATTTTAAACTCTATCAAAAAAGTTAAGTGAGGATCACCCCAGATGATGGCAGCAACAATCCATTTTTTGTCTGATCTAGCTCTTGTTAAGATGGAGTATAGCAGAAGGAATCAAATACTTAATGGAAAGGTACAATGAACCGAGCATTTTTCTAGCATATTTAGAAATCGATCGGACATATGTATTGTTACGGTTTTTGGGGTATATATGCCTATAACTAGTGAGCGAGTCAGAATGACTTATTTCCCTTTATAGTCGACCAATGGGAGGTTGACCAATCCGAAGCCGCCCAACACTGCATTCATCGTGTATAAAGGCGGCCATCTTGTTTCGTCTACCGGAAGGACCAAAGGCGACCAGGATGAACTACACTCTGCTGTGATATCCACTGCGAACCTAAAGTACGCTTTCCTACTGTCTCCGAAATATTCACTGCTAACCACTGGATTCAATACTCGAGGACGACCGTCATGAGAATGTCTAACATGTATTCCACCTGATCATGGCGTGCTTGAGTCCCAAGAGACGTTCAAGGCAATGTGCCCAGTTGGGAGAAGAGCCATTCATCATGAAGGGTGAAAGTTCAAGATCTGATCCGTGGCGATGGAGCGTTATGAAATCTTCACTGTATAGTGATTGATGTATTACGACATTATTTTTTTTTTCATTTTACAACTCCTGCTGGTTATGCAACTTCACCCGCAGGGAACAAGAGCCTGTATACTGCAAACTCGGCAACACATCTTTTCATGCAGTCGCCACTGGAAAAACTAATTAACCATCGCTTAATTGAGCTTACATCCACTGTTTGGTCTCCATAAATATCCAGCAAGTATCGAAACAATTTTTTCGCATGTACAATTCAATGATACCCCCTGCTACCGCACACAATTTCATGTCAGACAATATTTTACATAATTGTAAGAAGAAAAGTATGAGTTATTGGCTGGAATGGTAAACCTCTACTGCTAATATTGCGGACGAAATTAATAAAATACGCAGTGGTATTTTCTGAACGACTATATTATAGCAATTTTATATACACTTAAAAGTGGATTTATCTGAATTTATATGTTATGTGTGTATAAAGGTACTTACAATTTAATCCACTTCAAAAAAGCATACCACCCGAGAAGATTTATTCACACTTTACACATTTTTTCACGAACAGCATCCTTCGTTAAACATGGCAGTGACAGTGATAAAGTAGCTTCTGCAAATACTCCGTTCTGACAATGGTCAGTCAATTCTACAGACAGTGGCAATTAGTAGGTGAGATTTCTGTTGGTAATCGAGTCAATATCTATCCCTACCCACAGTTATTTTATTTTGCTTTGTTTCTTGGATCAAGAGTCGAGAATCGCTTCCAGATTTTCTTTTCTTTTTTTTTCTTTTTTTTTTATATCAACTCCTCTGCTACTAATAAATTTAGTCAGACAGTTTACAAGTTTTAACCGCATGGCTAATGTTACCCTAGATTTACACAGGCTAGAACCTTTTCGATAAAAAAAAGACAAAAAACAATGAATACAACACCCAGGAATCCAGTTTTTCGTCAAGTGTTACTTTACAACGTTTAATGGTTAAAAATCATTCTCGACTTTCCATCAGTCATTTTCTTTTAGCTTTCTATTTATCCTGCAACAAGATTACAAATGATGAGCACTTAGTGAGAATCAAGCTCGCTACACATGATCAACTACACTAGCTCAGTAGTATTCCCTTGTGAAGAATCTAATCATCCTTTCCTTTTTTATTTTTTTTCTAAGAATTCATTTTTTAGGATAGCTCTATTCTGATGTGTGTCCGATAATCCAATTACGTCGCAGAGGCACTATATTTACTGCAGGCATAGCAGAAAGGGTATGTCTAGGAAAATATAGCCTGACGGAGCCCATCCCTCTTCAGGCCAAGTTTAGAATTCAGAGTTTTTCTTCTCTTATAGTACAGTGGGCAATAATAAAGTGGAAAATTCACAAAGAAATTTATTTAGAGTATTTACATTAGTCGGACTATTGTGCTCATCTTTGTCGCCATATTTGTCACAACGTTTCGGCCGTTGTACGTTCCGGCCTTCTTCAGGTGGTTGGAATTTCGAACTGAACCCTTTATTTCGATCACTGGGGTAGACTGTTCTAGTTCCACGTGTCATGTTTGATGGATGTCAGTTATCACCTGTTAATTTTCCTCTGAAAGTTCTCCACCGCCTTAACCAGGTATTGAACTCACCTTAACCTGGATCTAACCAACGCCTTTAACCCTAACCCTTGAGGACACATGGCACAGTGGATAAAGGCGTTGGTTAGATCCAGTGACAGACCCAAAGAAGGTGAGTTCAATACTTGGTTAAGGCAGTGGAGAACTTTCAGAGGGAAAATTAACAGGAGATAACTGATAACTGACATCCATCAAATATGACACGTGGAACTAGAACAGTCTACCCCAGTGATCGAAATAAAGGGTTCAGTTCGAAATTCCAACCACCTGAAGAAGGCCGGAACGTACAACGGCCGAAACGTTGTGACAAATATGGCGACAAAGATGAGCACAATAGTCCGACTAATGTAAATACTGTACATAATACCTCATCTCAGAAATATAGACAGATACTGAAAGGCCAAAACGTTGTAATAAATATGGCGACAAAGATGAGGACAATAGTCCGAATAATGTAAATAATGTACATATTACCTCATCTCAGAAATATAGACAGACTCAATTTTATTTAGATATCGCCATTCATGCACTAATTGAACAATCATCGTAGATGTCCGAAATGTTTTCCTGAATGTTAAATGCAAATTTGTACACATGATAACCAGGAGGAGGCAGTTGCTTTGCGAATATTGTCAAGAGGAATTTCATTCCAAGCTTCAGTTAAGTTCCACTTCAATGAATCTATATCGACGATTTCACGACGAAGGTTTTACAAGTGAGTTAGGAGTATACTTCAGATACAATCATCCATGACATTTAGAGGGCCACACAGATGGAACAATTAGAGTTTGTGTATTTTCTCGAAGAATAAATTTGCCGCTTTTTTACTGGGCACCGTGTAGCTACCACTTCAAGACAAGAGAGCCCAAACTGTCCTGCTATTTAAAAACTATAGGTGCAGGAAAATGGATTCATGGTTTCCCCTGGAAGGGAACATAACAGGATTGCGTGGGAATTGAAATCAGCACGCCTAATTTACTGAGGAGGCACGGTGGAGTAATGGATAGCGGCTCGGATTGAGAAATCGGAGAGCCGATTTTGAATTACGTGTTATTATCCTCGGGAAAGGCATGAACCCTTTTCTTCTCCCCCAGCTATGGGTAAATAAAAAGCAGGACACAACTGGGTTCTAAGGCCTTTGATGGAAACTGATCGACCGCAGAAAGAAATGGCAATCTACTGCGGGAAAAATCTGCCTATTCAGTCAGTCAGACATGTATCGAAAGATTGACTAAGCGTGTATCACGCATGGCACATACCTGACTGACTGACGTGTTAATACCCTTGGGTAAGGTATGAACCCACTTCTCAACCAAGCTATAGGTAAATAGCAGGATAGACCGGGTTCTATAGCCTTCGACAGTCTGGTCTACTGCAGAAAGAAATGGCAAACTACTGCGGGAAAAAATCTGCCTCATCAGTCATGTATTGAAAGATACATGATCGCCTACGCGTGTATCACGCATGACACAAAACCGATTGGCTGACGTGCTAATAACCTTGAGAAAGGTATGAATCCTATTCTTCTCCCCTCAGCTATGGGTAAATAGCAGGACAGACCGGGTTCTATAGTCTTTGATGGCAACTGGTCTACCGCTGAAAGAAATGGCTACCTACTGCGGGGAAAATTCCCTGTTGATATTCATTACACTATCCCTCGAGCGAAGCTACAAGCAACGTTTTCTCAAGGGCCTAGCGAGTTGAAGCGCTGGGTCGTGAATTTGATGGTAGAGTAATAGTAAGTTCAATCCCTGAGCCGGGTAGCACGGATTTATACTCAAAGGAAACAAGGCTAGCAATAACTGAGCCGTACTAAAAAGAACATGACGAAGTATCTCTAGATATGGACAACGACGGAATAAGTATAATCTACCTTCGTAGATTAAATAAATGCTGGGTTCAGTTCTAAATTATCTAAAGGTTACCTGTAGCAACAAACGCCTGAGAAAGGCAATGACTGAAACATTGTAAAAATAACAACATGAGAAAAATAATACAAAATACTAACAAGAAAACATTAATCAGAATGTAAATAATGATAACTCTACCTCTACGAAATTTAAACAATAAACAATATTATCGATTCTAACCTGGCACCTCGGCTTCAGTCACATTCCAACCGCAGTAACGTCGCAACCCTTTGCCTTTCTGCAAATATTTTCATGGTAATTGTTCTGATGAGCTTTAATTTAAGCGCAGTACTAGATTACCGGCAAAGTCTTACCATTTTACGGTCGAAATGGTTAGACGTAACCGTATGTTCGTCATTAACAGTTACTCCTCTCGCACTACTCGCTTGTGGAATACTCTCCCGTCTTTTTACATTCCAGACAACTTTGATCTTCAAAAATTTAAATGCAATGCCAATTCCTTTTCTTTTATTATTTTCTTTACCTTAATAATGTTTTTTTTTCTTTTTCTCTTATGTTTTAACACCCAGTAAATCATTATTCCTTAGTGGCTTTATTGCCTTGCTTGGAGTGAAACGATAAAAGAAACATTAATCTGAGTGTAAATAATGATAACTCATCATCCCAGAAATTTAAACAAATAACAAACTTTTTGGGACCAGAAAGTTAGGTTCTACGTACTTGGGAGATTAGTTCAGCAATCCCCAGTGTTTCTCCATTCGTTAGCCTTGTGCCAAACGATTTTGATCTCTCTTCTGATATATATAGTTGACTTTTGCATCATTACGCAAGAGTTAATAATAATACAAAAATAATGCTGCTACACGCATTGTTACCCTTGAAAAGGGTCATCTTTAAAGCCTCGTTTGTTTTTCGACAATTATAGCAACCAGTCTGTCTTGCTATTTAACCCGTAGCTGGGAGGAGATGAGATGTATTCATACCTTTCCTAAAGAGTATTTGCGCGTAAGTGAATGTAATAATCTCGACTGGAATTCGAACTCTGATTTCCAATTCCGAATCGTTATCCATTACACTTTCAAACTTACAGCACCTGGTATTCACAAACGGTCACCCATCGTGGTACTGAACAGACTCGACGTTGCTTAACTTTACATCGTACGGGAACCAATGTGATACGGTCGTGAGTCGAGAATTGCACGAGAAGTCAGTTACCTTCTTGAAAGGGAGATGGGACCGGCCATTTTCGCAGCCTCTTTAGCGATGGGTCGTATATGTGAGTTTCAGTTTCAGTTCAAAGAACGGAGCCGCATGAAAAATAGAACCGTTCATGGCAGGAGAGATTTCAGTGTTGGCGAGATGATGATGATGATGATGAAAGGTTTTTAACTTAGTTTTGGAGGCATTGAAGGCTACGAAACAGTTGTCGACGGTTGAACTGTCAGAAGAGAGATCAGCTTCTGGTAATCTCTTTTGCATCATTACGCAAGTCTTAATAATAATAATAATAATAATAATAATAATAAATTATGTTGTACACGCAATGTTACCCTTGAAAAGAGTTATTTTAAAGACTTGTTTGTTTTTCGACAGTTATTTGCATGGACTCAGAACTAAGAAGATAAAATGCATTTAGTTTGTACATGATGAACAGCGACGTCTAAGATACGACATCATACTTATTATAAAACCCAGGTTGTGTGTGTGTCTGTTCGTTTATATATGGGATCGGATTTCCTACATTTTTCAACCGATTTCAACAAAACTTCACGGGACTACGTAAAATTAACTTGCGGTGGTTCTGACAGCGCCAAAAATTGGAAAAACACAATTGCTTTTACACGAAATCAATTTGAAAACACGATTAAGAGACATTAATGAAAGAGGGACAACTCATATCGAGTTATACTTATTATAAAACCCAGGTTGTGTGTGTGTGTGTTCGTTTATATATGGGATCGGATTTCCTACATTTTTCAACCGATTTCAACAAAACTTCACTTTTTTTTTTGGCAGGTAGTGTTTCTTATTGTCTTGCACACTTTTTTATTTATTTTTACATTCAGAATGCTTTAAAAATTCCATTTACAAGACAATTGTTTATAATAAAATTTTATTCAATCGGTAGACTCATAACGATTGAAAACAATGTTTTTGTTTGAGTTTGGGTTTGACCAATTCGTAAAAAAAAATAAAATAAAATAAAACTAATTAAGACATGCGTGTCCGTCAACCTTAAACAATAATCTTTGTCAATTTTATTTTTCAGTCTTTATGATGGTCGATACTTGATCTATCTCTTACTGTTACATCCCCGGGCAACGCCGGGCTCTACTGCTAGTTGGGAATATAATTAAATCAAAAAGCAATCAATTCTTGTTTTTATTCATCGCTTTTCTCTAGCGTTCCTTATTAAAATTGAAAAAAAAAAGGTTTATAAGTTTCAAACATTCATATACAGATGTCCTCAAGGACACATGGCCCAGTGGATACAGACGTTAGTTAGATCCAGTATTAAACCCAAAGGGTTGTGAGTTTAATGCCAGGCCACAGCAGTGGTGAACCAAACTTGGAGAGTTCAGCTAAAGGAAAATAACTGAGACATCCGGAAGAGGCGTGGCATGTGGAACTAGAACAATTTACCCCGGTGGACGAAATAAAGGATTCGGTTCGAAATTCTAAACACCTGAAGAAGGTCGGAACGTACAACGGCCAAAACGTTGTGAAATATGGCAATGAAGATGATGATAACAGTCCGAATAATGCAAATAATGCAAGTAATCATAATACCTCATCTCAGAGATATAGACAGATATATAGAGAGCCATAGACATAAAGGCCGGAGCGTACAACGGCCGAAACGTTGTGAATATGGCAATGAAGATGAGGATAACAGTCCGAATAATGTAAATAATGCAAGTAATCATAATACCTCATCTCAGAGATATTGAAATATATTGAAGAAAAATTCCAATCAATGGAAGAAGGCCGCAGCGTAAAAGGGCTGAAACGTTGGGAATATGGCAGTGAAGATCAGGATAACAATTCGAATAATCTAAATAATAATGGTCGATACTTGATCTATCTCTTACTGTTACATTCCCGGGCAACGCCGGGCTCTACTGCTAGTTGGGAATATAATTAAATCAAAAAGCAATCAATTTTTGTTGTTATTCATCGCTTTTCTCTAGCGTTTCTTATTACTTAAAATTGCAAAAAAAGTTTATAAGTTTATCTATCTATCTATCTATCTATCTATCTATCTATCTATATATATATATATATATATGTGTGTGTGTGTGTGTGTGTGTGTGTGTGTGTGTGTGTGTGTGTGTGTGTGTGTGTGAGTGCAAGAAGGTAAAGTAATCATAATACCTCATCTCAGAGATATAGAAAGACATCTTTCAGAATATATGTAAAATAATAAGGGATTAAAAAAAATCAGTAGAATTAAATAGAAAAGTGTTGACCTTCAATGCAATGTCTAGCCTACGATGTTGTAGTGAAAATTGTGCAATTTCGTTACAAATAGACACACTGGAGAAGTTTGAGAATACCATGGACAGTGTATGTGACAGATAAAGAAGTTTTAAGTTTCGAAATTATTTCTAGAAAATGACAACAGGAGACTTTACAACACAACGAGGAAAGAAAGCTTGGAGAATTTGATACATTTCCTAACAAAGGAAAAACAAGAAAAAAAAAAAAGCAACGAATAACCAAAATGAAAAATTCCTACAGATAGATGGAGGACTAAATGCTGTTAAGAGATAAAGGGATGCTTAATGACAAAGTTTTTCGGAGAGCAACAAAAATCTGGAAATTCTGGAAAACCATGTCCGGTCATGTCCTCAAGGGGTAAGCCATATAAAAAACAAGGGAGATTAATTAGGCGAAAAAAAGAGAAACAGGTCTCTTCAAATCACAACAATATCATTTCGTTTGAAATTTTACAAGGAATTCTTGCGCGCGCTCATAATTTCTATAATTTCTTTATTTGACAAAACGCTCCCATCCGTACACAAAAGAAAAAGACGAAAGACTTTAATAGAGCAGAGTTATTAGACATTGTGGTCAGTTTTATACATTGTAGAGAGAGTAATAAAGCACGTTAATGGCCCTTGAATTATACTGTGATATTAATTACTAGAAACAGAATGTCATTATTTGAAGCAAATTGCTGTAGGGCTATGATATATTTGAAAATAGCTGAGTGAAGTGCTGGTATTTACGAATGAAATTAAATGAAATAAGTGTCCTAAATGAAAGGCACTCAGCGAAAATAATTAGGATTTTCCTTTATCAATTATCTCAGCTTCTTTATTTTCTTAATTTCTTCATTTTTTTAAAGGATTTTAAAATATTTTAGTCTCATTTCTTTCATTACTTTGGTTCCAAAGACCAAGCTTTACCAATCTGAAAAGATCGATAGATAGATAGATAGATAGATTGATAGATAGATAGATGTAAACAAATTGAAATAGATAGATGTGAACAAACTGAAACATATATAGAGAGAGAGATAGATAGATAGATTGATAGATAGAGAGAGAGAGATAGGTAGATAGATTAGTTGTAAACAAATTGAAATAGATGTGAATAGACTGAAACATATATATATATATATATATATATATATATATATATATATAGAGAGAGAGAGAGAGAGAGAGATAGATAAATTTTTTCGGCTCCAATGTCTCGGCGAAATATGTTAAAATTGATGATTTTATTTTTTTTTTATATCTTTACCATAAATAGATATATCGATAGATTTAGGTGGTCTAAGATAGATAGATAGATAGATAGATAGATAGATAGATAGATAGATAGATGTAAACAAATTGAAATAGATGTGAATAGACTGAAACACACACACACACACACATATATATATATATATATATATATATATATATATATATATAGAGAGAGAGAGAGAGAGAGAGATAGATAGATAGATTTTTGGGCCCCAATGTCTCTGCGAAATATTTTAAAACTGATGATTTTATTTTTATATATTTACCATAGATAGATATATAGATAGATTTAGGTGGTCTAAGATAGATAGATAGATAGATAGATAGATAGAGAGAGAGAGAGAGAGAGAGAGAGAGAGAGAGAATTCCTAAAGTATTCACTATGCTCGTATAACCTAATATTTCGAGATATAGCATTCAGTTCCTCTGGAGGTTTCTTCTACTCAGAATACTAGTAGCCATAAATGTTTAGTTTTCGTGGCAATGTTCACTTGTCAAAATACGTGATTTTTTTTCAACCACGACCACCAAAATCCTGATGACCTAATTTCTTTCTTTCATAAGACACTTCGCTTCATTCTTTTATTTTTCGCTCCCAATTTGTTATTATTATTTCTTTTCTAATTAAAATTCCATCGTAAACTTTCAATTTTTTCCTAAATTAACATTAATAAAAGCATTAAAGCACATTGCAGAATAAAGGAAAAGAATTTTCAATTCAAAATGCGCAAAATAAAAGCATGGTCTAATTAGTCCTCGCAGTATATCGTGAGGTCCCCAATTAAAGACACAAAGGAAGAAAGGCACAAACGCTGGGCAGAAATGGGGAGAACGGAAGAGTAAGACCAGCCATTTTATTCGACGTTTTAGTGTATTTTTTAAATTTTTTGTGACAGATTGATCGATGCATTGACTCATCACCAGGAGGCGCCATAATATACGTACATTAAAGAGAAAGAAAGAATGATAGAAAGAAAGAAAGAAAGAAAGAAAGAAAGAAAGAAAGAAAATGAAAGATTTTGAGAAAGAAAGAAATGAAAGATTTTGAAAAAGAAAGAAGGGAAGAGAGGGAGAGAAAGAAAGAAAACATGTACCGTTGCGATCAAGAGGAAACCAACAAAATGGCGGTGTTTTCGATCAAGCAGATGTTTTCTGTTTGGCTCATTACTTCTGTTTAATAATCACAAACCAAAAATCTGAATTTTTGGAAAATTATTTTAGTTAGAGTTTCTATTTTAAAAAAAAATCCTATAGCTTGGAGGAAAGAGCAACAATGTTTTTACATGGATATTGTTTGTTAAAAACTCTTCATGTTTTAAAAAGTTGAACCGAACAAAAATGAGATTTTGATTCCAAAAGAAAAATCAAGATTTAAACGAAAATAGATTTTTCTTGCGATTATTATTATTATTATTATTATTATTACGCTTGACCTTGTGTTAGCACGACCGTTACGTCCTGCCAATTCCTCATAAAATGGATTATTCCGTTTTGATCGCGTGAAAAAAAACATATCAGAGACACTGTCAGTGAGAAAATTAAAGAAAGAAAGAAGGGACGATACAAGTTTTTAACATATGCTGCCAATAACTCATCAATAATGGTCTATTCTGTTTTGATCGCGTGGAAAGATGGAAAAGACATATCGGAGACGCTACTTGGTTTCAGCGAGAAAAGGAGAAAAGGAGATATAAAGGCAGAAAGAAGGAAAAAAATGTTTAACGTCTGCTTCAGTGAAAGGGAAAAAGTTACCGAATTAGAAAGAGTTAAGAAATTTAATTAAGTTTACCAGTTACGGTTCAGTATCTCTGAGTGTCTAGCTGCCTCTTTCTTGCTCCATCAAGCACGCACGCTCGCACCCACACACACACACACACACACACACACACACACACACACACACACACACACACACACACACACACTCTTCATTAAGCTATTTCTTTATTTGCATCTCTCAATTCCCCTCTCTTTACATGTTTCTTCGTTCACCCTCTCTGTTCCCCGCTTTCTGCAGTATTCTTTATCCCTATACCTTTTCTTTCTCTATCCATCTCTCTTCAGTTCATGAATCTCTCTATTCCCGTTCATCTCTCACCGTCCTCTCTTTCCATTCCGCTCTCTCTCTATCTGTCTCTCTCTCTCCGTCTCACTCTCTCTTAAATTATCTCTCTCCTCATCCGCGCTTTTCAACCTCCTTTAATCTATCTTTCTCAAAATGCCCTCTCCTTTCCTTTTCTCTCTAACTATATATACATATATATATATATATATATATATATATATATATATATATATATATATGTGCAGTACATATTAGTAAGCACTCAATATCAGTAATAGAGTCAACATATTTGTTTGCTTGATCGCAAGGGCGTGAAACCTGGGGTCATTAAAAGTTTGAAGCCATTTCAGAATTAGCATGGGATAAACTTAACAGGAAATTAAAAATAATGGAAAAGTGCTCTTAGAGTCATTGAAAAAAAAAAAGTGGAATCAATTATAATTATACTTTGAGAAAGTTTTGCAATGAATGACCAAAATTTTTGCTGCAGTAATCAAGGCTAAAAGAGGATATTTTGATGTGAGCAAAATTTAATCATAAAATGCTTTTTTTTCTTTTTGTCATAGTAACATTTCTACTAAAAATCATGTCGTATGTTTTGTTTTTTTTTAATCATGTATAATAATTTTCTCTTTTAAAGAACTACTTTTGGTTCCAATTTAAAAAAAATAGCAGCGGGGGTGAGTGCTAAAACTTTGAAACTGTAGTTTATGTATAGCCGTCCCTATATTAAAATGTCCCGTTTCAACATTCCTCTCAAAAGCTAGACTTCATGAATTTAAACATGGTGCTTATTGGCTGCAAGGTTTCATCATTTTACAGTCGAACTGGTTAAATGTAGCCGTAAGTTCTATGCTAAATGTTTCTTTCCTTGTGCTTCTCGCTGATGGGATTCACTTCCTGCTTTTTACTTCCCCACCAACTTTGATCTTTAACACCTTATAATGCAATGTTATCTTCTGTCATCTTAATTCTTGTTCTTTTATTGTTCTCTCTCTTTAATAATGTTTTCGTTTTTAGTTTATTCTTGAGTAAATGAATGGAGAAACGAAATTTAGGAGAAATAACAGAAAGATAAAATTTATTAAGAGCTACAAAGGACAAGAAAGTTGTGGAGAGCTATGATCGCCTACGTACTGAGGGGACACGGCACATGAATAAGAGTAGATTGTTGGCAAGGTTTCATCATTTTACAGTCAAAATGGTTAGATGGAACCAAGTATATTTTCTATGCTAGCTGTTTCTTCTGTGATACTTTTTGCTTATGAAACTCTCTTCCAAATTCTTGCTTACCAGTGAACTTTGATCTTAAATGCAATGCCAATCATTATCTTCTCTATTCTTAATTCCTGTTCTTTTATTGTTCTCACACCTTAATATTTTTCTTTGCTCTATGGTCTCAATTGTGCTATAATAAATTTTTCTCTCCTTAATACTGTTTTTCATATTCTCTCACACTCAGTAACCCCTTGCGTCTTATTGGCTTAAAAAAAAAATAAATGGCAATATTTATTTCATTTTTAGTTCCTGGACTTTATGAAGTAAAGCAATCTCGATCCTGGTCAATAACTAGATGAGTGACCTCTTGCTGATACCATTTCCTGGAAGCTTGGATGTGCAGGTTCTAAGGATTACAGACATATCAGGTTGAAACACCGATTCTCGTACGTTAATCGAAGTTAAGCAACGTTGATCCTGGTCAATAACTAGATGAGTGACCTCTTGCTGATACCAGGTGCTGTATGCTTGAATGTGCAGGATCTAAGGCTTACGCACATATCAGGTTGAAACCGATTCTCGTACGAGAGCCGAAGTTAAGCAACGTTGATCCTGGTCATTACCTAGAAGAGTGAATGCTTGGGAATATCAGGTGCAGGAAGCTTGGATGTGCGGTTACGGTCATATCACGTTGAAACATCGGTTCAGGTACGAACGCCGAAGTAAAGCAACGTCGAGCTTGGTCAATAACTAGATGGGTAACCGCTTGGGAATACCAAGTGCTGCAAGCTTGGATGTACAAATGGTGTAATAAGGACTCGGAACTGGAAATCGGAGAGCTGAGTTTCATTTAGATACCAATTATTCCACAATACTAGCTGCTGGAAGTTTGGGTGTGGGGGCGGTGTAATGAAAAATGACCCGGAATTGGAAATCGGAGAGCTGAGTTCTTGTTCTATTTTGGTTCAAATTAATCCATTATGTCTAAATATCTTTGAGAAAGGTCACAGCTATGCATTACTTAGTAAGACATGTATCACTAAATCATTTTTTTCTCCAAAAATATTGTTAATAACTAAAAATATTTTCTGGCTTTAAATAACCTGCAAAATGTTCATAAAACGTAGAAAACAGATCGATTAATCAATCAATCAATTTTCTTTGAATATTTTTATTTATTTCGAGATGATTCATTCGTTTGAAGCCATCATTGATCTAAGAAGACGTTTGTCTATAGATGATAACTTAGACATAACTGAATGTGTTGGACGGGATGATTGACATCGATATGAATGTTTAGATCTGCCGAGTCTGTTTACGTACATAACGGCTATAAGTAAACATCCGTTTTAGAAATAAAATTACATCCTCCATTAAGGGATCAGCTCAAATAAAAGCTAGGTTTTCGAATGTTTTTTTTTTTTTTTCAAAATAAACAAACTCACCTAATCTGAGAGATTTCTAAGATGCAGTCATCCAACCTCACTATTTGGACTTCTGCTGGACGAATCTAATCTTTGCAAATATCCTTCAGAATAATTAAACAAGGCAAAAGCAAATAAACTTCTATAATTAGCAAATAGTGGTAATGTTTATTACTTCTATAAATAAATGAAGAATTTTGTCTTTTTTTTTGTTATGGTCCAAGTTCCTTGTACTACGGTGATGGTCCAAGGTTAGAACCAATGAAAGAATAACACGAACACTGGTATGGAATACAAAGATATATTAGAACAGAAATATAATACAAAGAAGTAGAAGTATTAGTAATGACTATCAGATTTGGTTAGAGTGAACTATGTTGTCTCGACACGTATCACTATTCCAATGTCCTTACAATATGCTCTCAATTATCTCTCCTCGTCTTACAATATCCTCATACCTCTTGATAGGCGCGGTATTTATAATGTCAGGAATAGTCCATTATTATTATGTGTAAGTTCTCATAACACTTCTCATTTCACCCCAAGCAAGGCATTAAAGCCAAAAAGACGCTAGGGGAATATGAGAAATAAAAACTTATAATAGAGAGAGAGAGAGAGTGGGGGATAATAAGAGAACAATAATTAAAAAGACATGATAACGATTGGCATTGCATTTAAATTTTTGACTAGGAAGCAAGAAGCCAGAAGAAAGTTCCACAAATGAGAAGGTTGCAATAGAAGAAACTATTAGCTTATGGTTACATCTATTTTAAAGTGCAATATCTCTTCATAATGTATTGACGATTATGACCCTCCTCATCTTCACTTCTTCCTTTTCTTATCTGTGAATTATGACATCTTGCAAAAAGATAGTAAAGTGATTTTCCACTGCCTTGGAATTCAAAGTTTTAGACTGATTGACAACCAAGACTATAGCGCTCAGTCTACCATTTAACCCATAGCTGGGGTTCCCCAAGTACAATACAAAACTGAATGTAACAGATTAATAATTATTGGGATATATGAAATGTATTTTCACTTTTAATCTTAATTTTTTGTACCATATATAATGCTGAACATACAATGTTGTTTAATCATTTCACCCCTAACAAGGCAATAAAGCCGCTAAGTTGCAAGAAGATTACAAGGGTAAAAACATTACTAAGAAGAGAGAACAATAAAAGAACAGCAATTAAGGAACGATAAAGGATAATAAAGGATAACGATTGACATTGCATTTAATTTTTTGAAAATCAGACTTAACTGGGAATCAAGAAGGTGGAAGAAAGTTCCACAAGTGAGAAATGCAATAGAAAAAACTGTTAGCATAGAACTTACGGTTACATATAGCCAGTTCAAGTGCCAAATGAAGAGACCTAACTGCCAATCTAGTAGTGTGCATTCATAAAGTCTAGAAACTAAAGATGAAAGTTCATCATAACAATTGCCAAGTATTTATAGAAAAGTCACTTGGAAGCTGCGTTACGGCAGTGATGAAGTGAATGAAGCCGAGATGCCATATCAGGACCTGTAACATTGCATTTTCTTTTTTAATTTTATCAAGAATCTTTAAATATATAGCAGAAGCGCCACACCAGATGTGGCAAAAATATTCAAAGTAAGGCCGAACGACAGACTTATAAATATGTAATATAGATTCTGGCTAGAAAAATTATCTACAACGCGACAGTGAACTAACTTTCCTAGCAGCATGCATATCAATTGATTCAATATAATCTTTCCACTTCATGTCAGCGGAAAATGTTAGTCCGCGAAGGCGCAACGGGTCGCCTCTTGGCGTTTTAATTATTTATAATAAAAAAGATATTTGTGGATTTCTTTGATATTCACATACAAAGTTTACATTATTTGTACTGTTATCCTCATCTTCATTGCCATATTCCCGAAGTTTCTACCGTTGTACGCTCCGGCCTTCTTCAGGTGATTGGGATTTCGAATCGAACTCTTGATTTCGTCCACCGAGGTAGATTGTTCTAGTTCCATGTGCCATACCTCTTTTTGGATATTTCAGTTATTTCCTTTTAACGAAACTATTTTCAGTTTTTCTCGCCACTACCACTCACGTAGCATGCAGTTATAGCACCGACATTCGCAATGCAGAAAAATAAGCTCAGACAGATGAATATGCCCTATTCTCAGACGGGGTATTGATTTCGACACCCAATTGTATTTTAAAAGCGCCGCGTTTTGAAGAGTTGATTTAAAAGGAAATAACTGAAAAATCCAGAAGAGGCACAATCTACACTGGTGGACGAAATAAAGGTTTCATTTCGAAATTCCAATCACCTGAAGAAGGCCGGAGCGTACAACGGACGAAACGTTGTAAATATGGCAATAAAGATGAGGATAACAGTCCGAATAATGTAAATAATCATAATACCCTGTCTCAGAGATACAGACAGATATCACATAGAAGGCTTTGTTAGTTCCTTGACTTTGTAAAATAAGAAAAGAATATATATGGGAGCGTGGCCGAGTGATTATAACGTTCGGTTTCTGACCATGAGACCAGAGTTCAAATCTCACCACTCACTTATCGGTCTTTGGAAAGTGACTGAAAACCATCCCAAGGGTTGAGCCAAGCCTTGTGAGTGAAACTGGAAATTGGTTCAAATTGTTCATCATTCCCCCTCCCAGAAACTGTAACTAAAATCTGCTCAGCATAACTACAGTATAAACCACAGGTTGGCTCAAGTGTACATGAGCGAGCGTCTGTAATAGGGATTGGCTAACCGCAAGCGGCCAGATATATATATATATCGTTAAGCTTGTATTCAGAGAAAGATATGAAATTTCTGTAGTTGCCCCAATATTTATTGTTCTGGATATGCGGTACGTTGTTAAACGCAAACTAACAAGAAAAATGTAATAAAATATTAAACAGATAGACATTATCGGTTGATTTTAGTGAAACTTGTTTGTATATGCACTCATACCTCGGTAATACGGACCTAGTTTTAAAGGGTATCGGAAGCAACTGACAAAATCTGGATCATCCGTCTCAGTTTGTAAGTTCCGAACGCTCCGGATGGAGTTGTAGCCACACTGGATACAATCTACTGATTCGCTTCGCTGAACGCAAGGTGGCAGACCATCACTTTTTCGTGTAACCTACATGTAGCTTATTGCTCTGAATGTTTTTTTCCATTTTTATATGCCAATGTGTTTAAGTGGAAGAAGAATAGAACATTACATTACATTATTTACAGTGTACAGAGTCAGATTGGATAATGTGCTTGATTAAATATACAGTACTATATTATTCATCTTTCTTTCATAACGGCTAAATATAACCGTCTCTTCTATTCAAACAGCTTCTTTTGGTGCACTTCCCGTCTGTGAAACTCCCTTCCCCTTACTTGCATACCTGATGACTGTAACCTTCAAATATAGTGTAATGTCAATCGACATCTGACGCACTGAGATTGTTCCCCGTCCTTCTCTGTATCTT
>CAHIKZ030005495.1:55000-172500 GCA_903632075.3 Acanthosepion pharaonis | reverse complement strand
CCTGCTATATATTTAGAAAGTCTTGATAAAATCCAAAGAAGAATTTGCAATGTTAGTAGTCCTGACCCGGCATTTCGGCTTCAGGCCCTTTCCGCTCGCCGTTACGTAGCTTTTCTAGAAATACTTTCATGATAAATTTTCTAATGAACGTTCTTCTATGGTCCCTAGACTATATGAATTTAAGCGCAGTACTAGATTGGCGGACAGGTCTCATCAATTTACAATTGAAATGGTTAGACGTAAACGTAAGTTCTATGCTAACAATTTTTTCTATCGAATTTCTTGCTTGTGGAACTCTCTTCCTGCTTCTTACTTCCCTGTCAACATTGATCTTCAAAAATTTAAAACCAAAGTCAATTGTTATCTTCTGTCTTCATAGTTCTTATTATTTTATTGTCCTCTGTCCTTAATACTAGTTTTTCTCATTCTCTAACACTCACTAATTTCTTGCTTCCTCGTGGCTTTATTGCTTTGCTTGAGGTGAAATAATTAAAAAAAATAGACGTTTCCTTATGATGAAACATTCGTCATGTCAGATGGTACTTTCAGTTGAAATTTCTCGCCTTTCTTAAAAATAAATATAAACTTGCTCAGTTAATCAGTTGTTTGGACGATCATTTCTGTTTTGGTCGATGAGTAACTAGGCTGAAGATTGTCCCGCAGTAGGTTACCGTTTCTTTCTACGGTAGACTGGTTGCCACCGACGCTATAAGGTCCAGTCTGTCCTGCTATTCAACTCATAGTTGGAGGAAGACTAGATGGGTTCATACCTTTACCAAGGGTATTTAAGCGTAAATGAATAAAACGAACCCAACTGGAATTCGAACTTCTCATTCCAAGACGTTATCCATTAAACTACACCTCACACGAGAGTTGTTCAGCAATGTCCCATCTTTTAAAGTAGCTAGCCACAATCACTAATCCAAATATCCGATTCCTTGCACTAAAACATCGCAAGTGTACATGTTATTAAACCTGTAAACGCCATAATACAGCGTTTTCTCTGTTAAGTACTATCGGTCTACCTTTATGGCTATGAATGTTAAACAATTTTCTCGGAGATAAAGAAGAGACTTGAAGCAAAAGAAATGTGGCTCTACAGAAGGATGTTGAGAATAACATGAACTGAACAAATAACAAGTAATAATTTAGAATCTGGTAATGTTCAGTTGAAATTTCCAGGACACATAATGAGAAAAAAGGACTTGGATAACTCGGCACTCACAGGATAGACTGAAAGCAAGAGAACTGATGGATTCATACCTTCCCCAAGGGTATTTGTGCAAAGCTGAAAGTAACGAACCCGACTGGAATTCGAACTCGGTTCTACGATTTCTCATTCAGAGATGTTATCCCTTAAACCACATTGCACATCATAAAATGACGAGACTTAACTCAAAATGCTAACAGAATCACCGTTTTTGGCAAATAACTGAGAATGCTGATTTTGTTTAGCTGCACATCACCCTCTATGGGTTATTTAACATCTCTCTCTCTCTCTCTCTCTCTCTCTCTCTCTCTGTCTGTTTGTCTATCTGTCCATCTATCTACCTCATTCTAGTCATTTCTATCTGTCTGTCAGTCTGTCTATCTACCTCATTCTAGTCATTTCTATCTGTCTGTCTCTCTGTCTGTCTATCTACCTCATTCTAGTCATTTCTATCTGTCTGTCTCTCTGTCTGTCTATCTATCTACCTCATTCTAGTCATTTCTATCTGTCTGTCTCTCTGTCTGTCTATCTACCTCATTCTAGTCATTTCTATCTGTCTGTCTGTCTGTCTGTCTATCTATCTACCTCATTCTAGTCATTTCTATCTGTCTGTCTCTCTGTCTGTCTATCTATTTACCTCATTCTAGTCATTTCTATCGGTCTGTCTGTCTGTCTATCTACCTCATTCTAGTCATTTCTATCGGTCTGTCTGTCTATCTATCTACCTCATTCCAGTCATTTCTATCTGTCTGTCTCTCTGTCTGTCTATCTATCTACCTCATTCTAGTCATTTCTATCGGTCTGTCTGTCTGTCTATCTACCTCATTCTAGTCATTTCTATCGGTCTGTCTGTCTGTCTATCTACCTCATTCTAGTCATTTCTATCGGTCTGTCTGTCTGTCTATCTACCTCATTCTAGTCATTTCTATCGGTCTGTCTGTCTATCTATCTACCTCATTCCAGTCATTTCTATCTGTCTGTCTCTCTGTCTGTCTATCTATCTACCTCATTCTAGTCATTTCTATCTGTCTGTCTGTCTGTCTATCTATCTACCTCATTCCAGTCATTTCTATCTGTCTGTCTCTCTGTCTGTCTATCTATTTACCTCATTCTAGTCATTTCTATCGGTCTGTCTGTCTGTCTATCTACCTCATTCTAGTCATTTCTATCGGTCTGTCTGTCTGTCTATCTACCTCATTCTAGTCATTTCTATCGGTCTGTCTGTCTGTCTATCTACCTCATTCTAGTCATTTCTATCGGTCTGTCTGTCCATCTATCTACCTCATTCTAGTCATTTTTATCTGTCTGTCTGTCCATCTATCTACCTCTTTCTAGTCTTTTCTATCTATCTGTCTGTCTATCTACCTCATTCTAGTCATTTCTATCTGTCTGTCTGTCCGTCTATCTACCCCATTCTAGTCATTTCTATCTGTCTGTCTGTCTATCTATCTACCTCATTCTAGTCATTTCTATCGATCTCTCTGTCTGTTATATCTATCTACCTCATTGTAGTCATTTCTATCGGTCTGTCTGTCTACCTCATTCTAGTCATTTCTATCTGTCATTCTATCTATCTGAGGGCGGGGGTGAATATATATATTCTGGGTGTACGTTCTCTATTCAGAAGATTGACATGGAGTTGCATCATATGTTTAGCGTTAAACATCTTTATATCAAATCCCGCGGGAAATTAGCCAATTTCTACGCGATATGTCACAAAATCGTCAATTTCGTAGCTGAATTCCCATAGGGACGAGAAATTAAATCCTTCTTGAAGTCTGAAAACAGTGTAAAAGAAAAGGGCTGTCAACTGAAGAGGAAAAATGACACCAAAGATGGAGATGATAGTTTTTTTTTTTTTTCAAATAAGTAACAGAACGCCATGAGAAAAGACAATTTAAGTTGGTCTGGGACTATTTCTTCTTTTAATGGACAGCAAGCAGGAATCATGCCTTCATGTTACGTGCCAGAACCAAATATATAGCAACGGAGTATTATATGCTGGAAATCAATTCGAATTGTTGTCCTTGTTTAGCTTTTGACAGCCAATGAATTAATATGCTTTGTTTTATTTTCAGGGAACCGTTGTGGATATTGCTGGTTAATCTGAGAAAATTTCAGGAAAAAATTAGAAGGAACTTGGGGAGAATATGTAGCGTTAATCTTCCAATGAAATGGAAATGGTTCACGTTGAAAATTTTTATTTAAAATTCAGGCATTTACCGGCGCTTGGACACCTACCATTGGTACTTACAGGAAATACATTACAAGGAATATTTTGAAGGGATTTGTATCCTCCATTTTTCCTTATTACTATAAACATTACTTTTTAGTGGGTACGCGTCTTTGTGTTGCTATCCTTATTTTTTATTTTCTTAAACAGTGAGGTTAAAAACTAAAAAAAAATATTAATACAGAAAAATTCCCTAACTGTCATAGTAATAGCGATAGCATTATGAAAGGCTGACGACATTGGTTTTGATTTGTTTAACGGTGTATCAACTCTTTATGTGTCATTTAATGTCGGAATTTTATCGTTTACTATGAAAATGTATTCATCATTTTTTTTCTTGTGTATTTTTATATTTTCATGTTTTGACCCCAATTTGGCGTTTCACTATTTGCCCATAGCTAGGAGCTTAAAAGGTGCTACTACACCGGGTTAAGGTGGACCTAGAAGCAACAGCAATTAAGAGGTGGATTACTCGCTCCTATATCCTTTCAATCAGAGGCCTTGCTGCAGGTTGTATTTTATCGTCATACCCAGGAAAACAGTGAGGTTAGATTTGTGGGATAAGTGGAGAATAATTCATCACTCACAAGGCTGTGTAATCGTTTTTGAACTTTGGCGACACTGGACAGTGGGCATTAGGCGGTACCATCCCAGACATGTCAGCAATACTCCATTCTTGGTCTGACCTGACTCTTTTACAAGATTGACCATTTCAGCGGGAGTTCGGTATTTTCTGGATCGAAACAAGGAACCGACCGTTCTTCCAGCATCTTTTGTGATGATAACAATATACGCCCCTCCATTTGAAGTCGGTAGTGACCTTTCGAGACAAGGAGTCTCTTTGACGGCATGGCCGCTCAACAGGATTCGTGCTGGTTTAGGGTGATGAAATTTAATATATTTACATAATATTACAGGATCGACTCCAATAATCTAGTAATGGTCTGTAAAACCCTATTACTGTTACCTGCTCTATGGCAATGTTCCCAAATTATCTGGTTATAGATATTTCCTAAATTTAGCATAATCTTATGTAAACAAAAATGTGTGATACTTAATTCTTACAATCGTTAACCCAATACAAGGCCCAAGAGCCACTCTAGGTAGAGGGTTACTGAATGAGATTGTTTGAATAATTATATTTAGGCTCTACTTTTGTATCGAGCACTGTTTTTTTTTAAATAATAACAAAAATCTAAATAATCCAAAGTTCTTTAGATTTTTGTTATTATTTTTAAAAAACAGTGCTCGATACAAAAGTAGAGCCTAAATATAATCATTTATTTAAAAATATGATTCCATCGCTACACAAGAATTCTCATGTCTCCAAACAAGAGCCGAATTGATATTGAAGTTTTCGGCTCTTGTTTTGAAACATGAGAACTCTTATGTAGCGATGGAATCATATTTTTAAAGAAATAACTATATATATATATATAAGCTGGCCACTCGTATTCGTGCATACGCTTCTACTAGGGCGACTAGTCAATTCCTGTTGCAGACGTTTGTTCAACACCCATAGAGGCCAGCAGCTATGCTGAGCATAGCGTGTGTTATCTAGCGTGATCAACAATCTGAACGCTCAAAACCTCGGTCACTTGCACAGACATTGTCTACCTAATTTCACTCATAAAGCTTGGATCAACACGTGGTATGATTTTCAGGTACATTCCAAAGGTGAATCCCGCTGGAATCGCCACCTTCAGACCGATAACATCAGGAAGTCTCCTTGCTAGCAAATTCATCAGGGATAACGTCCTAACCATTCCGCCACGTCACTTTCTCTCTCGCTCTCTTTACATGCATATATATATATATATATATATATATATATATATATATATATATATATATATACTTTTTTCTCTATGTTTTTTCTTCTCTACCCTTCGATATCGATATATAACTTCCATTAAGTTAACCGTTTAAATATGTCAATATCTGCTAACTCATTAATGTCTTCTCTCTCCCCCCTCACTTCCTCACTTCGTTAATTTACATATGTTTAATACGGCCCGTCAAAAATGTGTAAATTTTCTTTTCATTTTTTGTTTGGAAGTAGAGTCTGATGATCTGCAATCCTTTAAAAGGGCTGAGGTGAAATAATTTATTACATGGAACCTTAAAGTGGTCTGTTTTTATTTAAATTATTTGCTCTGGATTTACATTGAGCTCTCTGGATTTTATCCTCCTTAGGTTTACCCATACATTACCTATTTTTCATAAACTTTTCATATATATATATATATATATATATATATATATATATATATATATATGTATGTGTGTGTGTGTGTGTGTGTGTGTGTAAATAGGGTATCTATATAGATACAAAATGAATAAAAAGAGACAACAGAGAAAACTATTATTAGCGGACGCGTTTCGTCCTCTGAGGGACTTTATTAAGACAATGCAGGATACATGCAATTGATTGCACGTGTTTATATACAAAGCGAGGATGTCATTGCTTTATCAAGGCTTTTAAAGTTGAGAACATTCATGAATGTCCATCACCCCAAAACATTTGGAGGACACAATATCTGGCAAAAAGTAAGCGAATAATATTCAAGAACTTTTTGGCAATTATTTTTTGCCAGACTTTGAATTATGACACTTTGTCTTTTAGTCCCTGTTTTCACTGATCTTAACACTGTTTAAATACATTAATTCAGGAATAAAAATTGATTAAAATGTCGGACATTATATTCCGAACAGCCGCTTTTTTTTATGTTTTATTTTTTATCATTTCACCCCCCTCCCAAAAAAAACAGGATGCCACTAATACGCGGTGTGAGTATAGAGAGTGAAAGTGAGAGAATAGACTGGGTATAAGGGGGGATTGACGAAAGGATAAAAGATGAACAGGGTTAAAATAGATAGGCGATTAATTTTCATTTAAATTTTTGAAGATTGTAGTTACCATGGAAGCATGTAAACGAAAAGGTGTTCTACAGGCAGGAAGTGCGAGAAAAAGAAACTGTTGGTGTAGAAGTGGCGGTTATATTTAACTATTTCAACTGTAAACGGGTGAAACCTAAATGCCAATCTAGTAGCACGCTTAAATTCATGTAATCGGGGTACCAGGGAAAAAAAATTCATCAAGGCATTTTCCCTGAAAGTATCTGTAAAAAAAAAAAATAAAAAAAACAGAGGAAAGTCATGTCACGTCGGTTAGAAAGACCTGAAGGTGAAATCCCAAGTCAGGATCGATTACATAGCAGATCCTTCTTTGGATTTTGTCAAGAACCCCGTGGTGAATAGAAGGAGCACCAGACCAGACATGGCAGCAGTATTCAATGCACGGATGAATGGTAGATTTGTAAACCTGGAAGAAGGAGTCTGACGAGAACAATTTTCTGTCACGACCAGTGACCCAAATGTTCTTGCAATAGATGCAGCTATTGATTCGATATAGTCGATCCACTTCACCTAGTACGATTTCAGTTCAAAAGGGCACTAGTCAAGACATATCAAGATTATTGTTTCCAAGAAACGTTCCAGGTAATCTTAAATGAATTTGAAATACAACAAGAATTGATTGCTTTTTGATTTAATTATATTCCCAACTAGCAGTAGAGCCCGGCGTTGCCCGGGGATGTAACAGTAAGAGATAGATCAAGTATCGACCATCATAAAGACTGAAAAATAAAATTGACAAAGATTATTGTTTAAGGTTGACGGACACGCATGTCTTAATTAGTTTTTTTTTTTTTTTTTTTTTTTTACGAATTGGTCAAACCCAAACTGAAACAAAAACATTGTTTTCAATCGTTATGAGTCTATCGATTGAATAGAATTTTATTATAAACAATTGTCTTGTAAATGGAATTTTAAAGCATTCTGAATGTAAAAATAAATAAAAAAAAAGTGTGCAAGACAATAAGAAACACTACCTGCCAAAAAAAAAGTGAAGTTTTGTTGAAATCGGTTGAAAAATGTAGGAAATCCGACCCCATATATAAACGAACACACACACACAAACAACCTAGGTTTTATAATATAACTCGATATGAGTTGTCCCCCTTTCATTCTCGTGATGCCTCTTAATCGTATTTTCAAATTGATTTCGTGCAAAAACAATTGTGTTTTTCCAATTTTTTGGCGCTGTCAGAACCACCGCAAGGTAATTTTACGTAGTCCTGTGAAGTTTTGTTGAAATCGGTTGAAAAATGTAGTAAATCCGATCCAATATATGAACGCACACACACACACACACACACACACACACACACACACACACACACACACACACACACACAAACATACACAGAATCTGCGTTTTATAATAAGTATGATTAAAGCGAAGTTTCACTTCAGTCGCCCACCTTCTTTCCAACCAAAGAAAGAACCAGAAAATAATTGAATTTTGCGCTCTAAGACTTCTCTGGGTTTTCCAGCCTGATGCTGAAAAGGTGAAATCTCTCGTTAAAATTGAAATTGTCCCTTTTAGTTTTACTGGACCAGTTAAATGAATTTGTTTCCTTGGTTAACATGATTTCTGTGAAATGCGTATGTCCGTTTACAGTGTTAGATTACATGTATGAATTTTCAGTTTGCCTAATACCAACAAAGATATGACTCGGTATATTTGTAGTTGGCTGCATGCTAGTAATATGGCTTAGGAGTCGACGGTTGGCAGCGAGAAAAAATATGGTGACGCATGTAACCAGAAAAAAGTTATTAATTCATGTGTAGTAAGCCATACTCCTATCTTTGAGGGGGAAAAAAGTTCGTATTATATGCGAATAATTACGATACCAGTCAACTGAGGATCAAAAATGTATTCTGGATTGTAGTTCTGTTAAGCTATACGTTGGTATTCGGTCAAGTCAAACATATGATTATATTACATTCCATGAATATATTCTTCTTTGTAAGCGGGAAAAATTAAGTACTGAATGATTTCAAACAAAAATACTTACATTCCGTAATTGTTTAAGAATAAAATAAGAACAGTAGAAATGGATTTTTTTCTTAGCGGAGTGTGTGCATGTGTGTGTGTGTGTGTATTTAGGTGTTTGCGTGTAAAAATTCATACACGAATAATATATATATATATATATATATATATAAACAGTATGAATAAAGATAAAAGGAAAACTCTTTTTACCAACACGTCCGTGGAGGGATTTATCACGGTAAATGACATTTACCTTTATAAACTCCTGCAGGAAACGAAACGCATTGGTGAAGAAAAGTTTTCTTTGTGTTTCAATTCATTTATATATAGATATATAATTTATCCGAAAATTATAACATAAATATGTTATAAAACCACTACAAAAATAGCCATTTTGTTTCAACACTTCTGGTATCTTATCAAGTGATGGTGTCGAACGTTGTAAGATTCTACATTCAACACCATTACTTTATAAGATTGTAGTGATTTTATAACATATTTATGTTATTATTTTCGAATAATTGTATTTGATCTACTCTGTATTGAGCACTTTTTAAAGAATAGTATTTTTGTTTATTGGAATTTATTCCATATACACCAATCCTATACTTATATATATATACACAGACACACATAGGATGCAAGTATATTTTCGCCATTTTATTTTTTTTTTTATTTCGCGCATGCGCTTTGTTTTTGATTTTGCCGTCTGCACAGTTTGGTAGTATTTCACTCCGCCAGAAATTTGGAAGCGATATGCCGAGAGCACTAATACAGACATTTCATAGTGTTTGGTTGTCAATCTGGGGACAGTGCAGAAGATTCGGAAAGAGATAAATGAGTTTAATGGGGATTACAAAGGTACAGTAGCTCGGAAAACTTAATCTGATCATTGTGATAAGAAAAATATTCCCTAATTTGTTAATGGCGGCCTCAGATTCAACAAACATGCCTACATCAAGTGTCTTGAGGAGGTAGTGCTGCTCTGGGTCAAGATGGTGGTTGCTGAAAGACCCTATATATGGTAACAGAACACTGCACTATCGCACAAAAACGGATCCCAGTCGTGGCTGTCAGACAATTTCTGCAACCACATCACCTCTTATATCTGGCCACCTAACTCCCTCGACTGCAACCTTCTGTGCACTGTTGAGAGAGAGAACAACAAAATTCCTTGTAACACCAAAGATGAACTGACGGCATGAATTATGGCAGTATTTACCAAAATAAACAAAGTGACCATCCAGAATAGTTATAGGAAACCGTCTGGAGGCCATGATTGAAGCCAGTGTCGATTTTATTGAATAAATGTGCTCTTTAGTATTTCAAGATATTTTTGTGTAATTTTGTAAAAATATCTGTTAACATGAGATGTCAATGTTATTTTCATTTTTGTGTCATTTAGACGACAATTTATATATCGCAGCCTGTACATATGGTTGGTGTGTATAAAATTTCAGCCTGAACTAAAATATTTATCTGTAAGAGGATAATATGAATAAAGATAATTTTTTGTTTTTATTCACACACACACACACACACACACACACACACACACACACACATATATATATATATATATATATATATTGTAGATATACCTACCTAAGGACGATAATGAATATGTCCCCATTCAAATATATACAGTAGTAAATACTGTATGTTAGTCTGCAGTTGAAGATTCGTCTCCAGCTCTGCTTGTCAAAGTCTCTGCTTCCGGACAGAAAGGATCCCCAGATGAAGGGCAGAGTGTCGTCTTGGGAAACAGCTATCCGACCCCATTTTATACGGGGTCTACGGGGAAATTTTAGCCGAGCCTACGGGCTCGGATACCCCACATTAAATTCTTCCTTGTGCCACATCTGACCGCGTGGGACGGTTGGTAGATATCCTAGAATTGGACATTCATTGCGGAATTCACTTGACTTGGGTATAAATATTGCCATATAGTCATAGAAGGGGACTTTGGTTCTGCATGCGTGTAGTAATTTTTTTAGGATAGGTGGTTTGATGGATGGCGGATTATGGATTGCCATAATGGCAATATTTATACCCAAACTAATGGTGTTAGTATGGGAAATCCATTGGGTCCATGCTTCTCTAACTATTATATGTCCTACGTAGAAAATACCATATTTACACAGGTCCACAAACCGAAAATCTATGTTCGCTACGTAGATGATATATTCATTTTAGCTGATAACATTAAAGAAATAGAGACACTTAAGACCACATTTGAGAAAAACTCCGTCCTTAATTTTACATATGAACTTAGCCAAAAAAACAAACTACCATTCTTAGATATCCTCGTTGAACATAACAATAACACTTTCATTACATCATTATACAAAAACCCACCAGCAAAAACTCGTGCCACCTTAATTTCAAAAGCGAATGTCCACTTAGGTACAAAATAGCTGTAATAAAAACTTTCTAAATAGAGCCCACCAGAACTCATCCTCTCGACTACTCTTTTTCAAAGAACTTAACAACGTTAAACAAACACTAATTAACAACGGTTTCCCTAACTACCTTATAGACCAACAAATTAGAATATTCCCTCCCAAAGCAAGTAATAATGATAGCGAACACACAACTAAAAATCACATACACATTTATTACAAAAAACCAAATGCATATTAATTACAAGCAAGATGAATCTGCTCTAAGACATATTATAAAGAAATATACTACCCTATTGACCCGGATAAAAAAATCAAACTTATTATCTATTATAAAAAATTTAAGACGGCCAACCTTATCCTCAAAAAATAACAACACACCAACGAAGTCAAAATTACAAAGAGCGAACATTATCTATGAGTTCAATGTCTTTTAAGGAACTGCGTTCCTCACCAAAACCGGACTCATAAATAATTACATCGGCTACACAACCACATGTTTATCCAGACGTCTTACATTACACCTATCTGATCACAGTTCCATCAGAACACATTTAAACACACACTCAGATTTACCCGACACTATTAGGAACATATTAGTAGAAAACACTAATATATTAACTGCATCCACTTGCAAAAAAAGACTAAAAATAATGGAAGCTCTAATAATAAAAAAGAAAAAGCCAACTCTTAACAATATCAACTATGAACAAAGCCACAATGTGCTAACTGTATTCGGAAACTAAAACATCACTACCAGACACTGAACATACATAGAACACACACTCTACTAAGCTGATAATTGAACCATCCTTGATAATGGCTAAAGGTATAGCCGAAAGCGCTCGCAAACACAGAACATTCGGACAGTTCTTACACAATTTTGTCCAGAAAAGAAAGCTCTTGTCAGAACACAAGAAAAATTAAATAAAAAAGCTCAACTGTAGTACCTTGTCCGTCGTTTTTAATGAAATATGCATATATATATATATATATATATATATATATATATATATATATATATGAAGAAAATATCTGGAAAAACAAAACAAAAATCCTTAAAATGCGATTATGTTGTTTTAATATGAATGAAATGTCGACGTCTGACGTTTCGGTTTAATAACCTTCTTCAGGACAATATTCATTAAAAATACAATTAACATAATCAGTATAACACGACGAAAACGATGGACATAAAAACAAGTCTTATCCAAAACAGATAAATGAAAATTTTAAATGATCAGCTTTCCGTTTGAGCGTGGTCACGTTGTCGTCAAATGGGCGACGCTTTCAAAACGTATTCTTAAAAATTTTATAAATTTGATTCCGATGGAAAGATTTTTCATATATACAGTTCGTTAGAAAATCTTTTCTGTTCTTGTAGGAATACGCGGAGACTAGTAGATTCCTGTATCTTCGGATAAGCATGCAGTCCTCCATGTAATAAAATGAATTCAGGTTTGTATTTCCAGTGGACAGTATGATAAGCAAACCTGACTTCATTTATTACATCTGTATTTCGAGAATCGGGTAGTATGTGTTCAAAAGCACTATTCGGTATATATATATATATATATATATATATATATATATATATATATATATATATATAGTTTATGCAAATTTAGGTAATCCGTATGGGTAGACCTAAGGAGGATGATATCCAGAGAGCTCAATGTAAAATTCAGAGCAGATATGTTTGAATAAAAGACAGACCACGTTAAGATTCCATGTCATAAGTTATTTCACCATAACCCCTTTAACAGGGTTCTGGATCATCAGACTTTACTTCCAAAAGCTGAAATATATATATATATATATATATATATATATATATATATATATATATATATATATATATAGTGCCCAATGCAAAATAACAGAACTATTAAGTATATATTAATAAAAATACATAATATCCCACCCCGACATTATGACTCGGGGTTTCATGCACCGTGAAATCGTCAGATATAAATGAACTGGCCGTTATCTGGTTAAAAATTTTGACCCTCGAGGTGACCCTGATTAATATATTTTTTCTCATTCGGGGCCTATATACACTATTATTATGTTAGTATTATTATTATAATATTAATATTATCTTTATCACATTATTAATATTAATATTACCTATTATTTATATTACTATTACCAATTATTATTATTATTATTTTTTTTATTATTATTATTTTAACACTGCTTACCTACTGTTGTTTTTATTATTGGTATCACATTTTAAGAAGTTTGACGCAGGCAAAAAAGGAGTTACCGCCCTTGAAACATAGTATGAATCCTTTTTAATGTATATTGACACCAGTGCCTCAGGTGTTCAAATTTTAAATTGAAACTGTAATTTTTAACTTATAGTACAATTAAATGATTAATAATAGTAATAATTTATCCAACACCGTGAGACACAGAAATTTTTACTCAAAAGCGGCTAGTTCATTTATATCTGATGACTGCATAGTACATAAATCTTCAAGTTATACTGTCGCCGTGAGGCATTACGTATATTTATTAACATATATATATATATACGCTCACGGCCACATCACGCTTTCCGTACGAACAACGAAGCTTAAGCTACTTCCAGCCTGGTCAGAACCTTGAAAATAAAGTACTGAAAAAATTGTTACAATCTAAAAATATATTCTGGATTTAAATAACCTGCAATTGGTTGATAGGCCGCAGAAAACGGATCAATATATATATATTTTTTCATGTTAAAAAGATAAAAAAAATAAAAAAAACAAATGAAAACTACAGACAAAAGTTCATTTTCTCCATCAAGACATTCATTTCTGTAGTTTACTGCTACCAGCAAGCAGAAATATTTCTTCTCCCGATGGTGACCATTTTGGACGAAACTAGACGAGGAATCTAAATGAAATAATAATAAAAAAAAACGAAAGAATATTAATCTACAACTTTTTAATATTTTTATTGTTCAATATATATATATATATATATATATATATATATATATATATATATATATATATATATACAATGTGTGTTATATTTTTAGTACCATGTTATTAAATTGGAGCTCTCTTTTGAAGCCAATGATTTTTTCTGACTAAACAACAAACTAACGTGTGACGTCACGTTACGTGTTTTATTTGTTTATTGTATTTTTTTCTTCAGCAGATTTCAATTTACTTGGTCAGAAGCCATATTTTTTGCTAAGAAAACAAAGGGAAATTGTTGTTGGTGGAAAGGTTCAGGTGAAGTGGAACCTCCTACGTTTTGGTTTAGAGGGAAGAAAAAAAAAGATTATTTTTTCTTATATATTTTTAGTATACTGCAGCTAAATTCGAACACAAAAAACTATATCCGACTGCAAGGGCTCTGATCAGTAGATTGTAGATTTTGAGGACCGTTGAACAATTAATTACTGTTGTACAAAGATCCACTCTACCCCTAGGTTGTAGCACCTGTTAGGGTCCCGGCTATGAGCTAATAGTGAACCCCCAAATAAAAACAAAACTCTTTGAAAGTATAAAAATATATTTTTATGGTAAAAATACCAGCAATACTTTTTTATATAAAAATTGCCAACAATATCTATTTATAGTAAAATTACCAGCAATAGATTTTATAGAAAAATTACCAACAATACACATCAAAATAGAATTACCAAGAATAATTTTTTTATAGGAAAATGACCAACACTACATTTTATCTGTAGTTGAAGGCATACAATTGCGTTCAAAATATATTTAGTTGAAGTCATATAAATTTGTTCAAAATATTTAAATGTTGACATTAGATAACCCATAGAGATGTTGATATGCCACTGCACAAAATCAACCAAACAAACAACGAACATGAAATATCTCTTTGATGATATTCATCCATATAATACCCTACAACTTCTTAAAGAAATCAAACTGTATTTCAAAATATAATTTCAACAAAACTACAACATAAAACACATATATATCACCATCTCTAGTAATTATGTCCACACAAACATATATTCACAAAAGCTAAGTATCATCTACCATGTATTCAACTGTGAAAGCAGAATAACATATCCTATTTTTATTACTTCAAAATTACCAAAGAATTAAATTTCGGCATAAATGACCCATAAAGGTGTTGATATGCCGCTAAAGAAACAAATCAAATGAAATTTCAAACTCTCTTCTCGTTTACTTTCATGACATGACTATGGTTGAACTTGACTATAATATCTAGTTAGTTAAATGCGCGTTCCTCCAGTCCTAGCTATATTGACAGATCTCATCTCTTTGCATGTATTAACTTATATCGTATACGATCATGGCTCTCCACCTCTTCCTTTTCCTTAATTTGCCTTTTTGCTATTTACTCTAATGCTTTAATGGGAAATAAAAGCCTCAGTTTAGCGTCGCATATCTTCCCGAATTCTGTTATTCATTTGCAAAGAAACGTAATAAACAACAGCCCTGTGTCGGGTCACGTCCTAACTTTTCGGCTCGATATTCCTCAGGAATTTCTGGGGCCAAACTCGAAAATCCTTTTCGACTTTCAACGGAATTTCCCGGTGGTTTCCATGTGAGATAATCGGATTTCGATAGTTGATTGGATGCAATGACCCTGCGTGGCCATAAAGAAAAACACAACAAAGCAAAATAATTCAACATTGTAAAAAGCTTTACTAAGGACAAAACTTTAAGCGCTGCAAAAAAACTGATATCATAAAGACGACAGGCCAATTCTGATGACGAATAAAGTCTAAGATATCCTAATAGCGCAGAGCTAGAAACACTGATGGAGAATAAAGCGTGCCCTGTTGGCTCGGAGAAAACGCATTTTCTTGTTCGATCCCAGATACTCAAATTCTATTTTCGAAGGCGGCTACTTTGATAAGCTGCTTACTCCGTATTTACTTTCTTTACGTTTTACTCTTTAACAAAAATAATCTCCTGTAAATATCATAAGGTCATAGCGAGTGAATGAATATTTAAAACAAAATACATCTAAGCACAAAAGACTTTAGGAACAGTATGAATCCACATCATTACGTTTTTCTTTCTATTACTTAAGATCATGAAACAAATATCTCGTCTATAGAAGTCTGTCTTCAGATTTGTTCAAACTCGACAGCGTCAGAAGTTCAATGAGAGGGCACACATTCATCGAGATTGGTAATAAGTAAAAAGTCAGGTTATCACCCCACGAGCGAATCCACTCATTATAGTTGCAGGTTGGTCCTGTAGATCCTGAAAAGAAAAAAACAAATGGTTCTGAGCAGGCGTCTTCAGCAGGGACTGGTTACCCATCGTAGTAGACACGCATAATCGTTCATAAATAGCCAGCTATTTATATTGTTTACGGATGTTAACTACATGCATTATTTCGGCTGCTGCTGCTACCTAAGCAGGTCATCTACTTATACGGGACTTGTTTAGTTTGTTTTCGCTAATTCACTAGTATGGGTTATTTAATGCCAAAATCTAAATGTAATTCAAGAAAATTACATTATCTGAGAATAAAATTATCATTACGTACGTGCAATTTTTTAATCAAAAGATCTTACAACATCAAACAAATAATGAAAACTTGTTTCTTTTTACAAAAAATGAGATTAATCATAGCAAATTGTTTTCCTTTGCTATTTTTTTTTGACAATGTGTGCAATACCTCCATTTTTACTATGACATGTATTCATGGTCCTTTTGTTTGCCAATCATTTTGCTATAAAATATATTCTTGATTATTTTGCTATAAAATATATCGTTGGTCATTTTGCTATAAAAATTATTTTTGGTCGTTTTGCTATAAACTGTATTCTTAGTCATTTTACTATAAAATGTATTCTTGGTCATTTTGCTATAAAATGTATTCTTAGTCATTTTGCTATAAAATGTATTTCTGGTCATTTTCCTATATAATATATTCTTGATCATTTTGCTATGTAATGTATTCTTGGTCATTTTACTATAAAATATATTCTTGGTCATTTTGCTATAAAATATATTCTTGGTCTTTTTACTATAAAATGTATTCTTTGTCATTTTGCTATATAATGTATATATTAGTCATTTTGCTATAAGATGTACTATTGGTCATTCTGCAAGAGATACATTGCCTGTTATTCTTCTATAAAATGTATTGCTGGTATTTTTACTATAACAACGATTTTTTTTTATATTTTCGTAGTGTTTTGAATTTTATTTCAACATTTGGTTATATCAGGGACCCTAACAGATGCTATCACCCCGTTTCAGGGTGGATCTCGTAACAACGGCAATTGAGAGGTGGGTCTACGCTCCTCAAAACCTCTAATCTCCCGATCAGAAACCTTGCTGCCTGATGTAGTTTATCATCATACCCAGGACTGTTCATTGGTAGGCGAGGTCTAACGCCACTGCAGAGGTGCAGTCGGCGTATTCTACTGGCCCGCCAAAAGGGTCAACTTATAGCCGTATAGTTTGCCTAAGACTCCCCTCACGTTTTCTTTTCTCTGTTAAATATAAGTGGCATATGATATTTAACAGAGAAAAGAAAAGGTGAAGTAGCATTTTATGAAAATGTCGACGGAATAGGAGCTTAGAGGATTACTTTCATAATCACTACAGTTTTAACCTCTTCAAGTCTAGAGTCAACTGTTATCTATCCTACATATCCTCGTAAGCTGGAGTTTGCGCCTGCAAGAAACTTACTCAGTAACCTTCTGTGTCTGTGATTCTTAGGCTTTGTATGAGGTGAAGATTTACTTTTAAAAACTGTTTGCTTTAGCACAACAATTACGGCCAAAAAGCGGCTTACAAAAATTCACACTTCATTATAAATATATATAAGTTTATCTGTGTTGTCAAAAGAAGTTTTCATACTGTAGTGTGGTTTCATGCCTTTCACAGTCGTATTAAGTGGGAGCTAGCGATTGAAAATTTGCTTTATCGATTTCTTATTTCTTTCTTATATTTACAAAACCCAGTACCTATATATATATATATATATATATATATATATATATATGTGTGTGTGTGTGTGTAGAGAGAGAGAGAGTTTATGCAAAACTAGGTAATCCGTAAGGGTAGACCCATGGAGGATGATATCCGGAGAGCTCAATATAAATTCAGAGCAAACATGTTTGAATGAAAAACAGACAACTTTAAGGATCCATGTAATAAATTATTTCACCACAGCCCTTTTAAAAGGACTGCGGATCATCAGACTTTACTTCCAAAGGTTGAAATGAAAAAAATCATTTCATTTCAACCTTTGGAAGTAAAAATATCATTTCATTTCAACCTTTGAAAGTAAAGTCTGATGATCCAGAGCCTTTTTAAAAGGGCTGCAGTGAAATAATTTATTACATGGAACCTTAAAGTGGTCTGTTTTTCATTCAAATATATATATATATATATATATATATATATATATATATATATAAAATTTAATTAAAATTAAAAAACAGACAACCTTAAGGGTTCATTGATTATATTTTATTTCCCCAGGAACGTGTTTTTTTCCTGATTCTTCAGATAACATTTCTAAGCATAAAAAAATGTTTCAAATTTAAGTATTATTTTTATATGTTTTTGAGGGGTAGTTTTAAGTTGATGTAAAGTTATAGGGAGAGATGGACGAGGACGACGACAGATATGGTCGAAATTAGAGAAAGAAGGGAGAGATAGGAATAATTTGAAATCTATTTTTATTAAATACTTAAAAGTAAGGCAGCGGGGAGGTAAGCACCAGACATTGACCTCTTTAATAAGTCATCTCACAGGAAACGAGACAAAGAGAATGAAGAAGAAAAGATATAATAAAGCAAATGTTGAAGCTGATGTTTGGGGGTGGGAGGGAAGAAGAAAAGGAAGAATAAATTAACATATATAGGCATATGGCAGCTAATTTAAATAAAAAACACAGATTGATATATTTTGCAGTTAACGTTTGACATTAATTTAATATATATATATATATATATATGTGTGTGTGTGTGTGTGTGTGTGTGTGTGTGTGTGTGTGTGTGTAAAAGAATCGACATTACTTCAAGGACCTTGAATGCGTGCCATTTGCTATTGAGTCAAACGAGCTCAGGTTTGAAACTGTGCGCTCAGTGACATCTAGATCAATGAGTTGCAGCTTTTCCACTCTGCTCGGCTCAACTCCTCTCCATTGAGTGCTTCTAGCGATTGAAGCTGGCAGGCGGGAAAACTGACTGCCAACAACATGACGTGACTTGAGCTGAAGTATCCGTGTCGGTAGCTGTAATAAGGAAGAAAGAAAGAGAGTGTAAGGTAAACGGTGGGAGGGATAGAAACAAGAGAAAGAACGTTGAGTGTGATTGAAAATTCGAATGCTTATTTGAGCGGGGTTTTGATGGAGCTGTCAAAAAGGCTGTGGTGTTCAGCGAGGCACTAAATCCTACAGCTGCAAATGCGACTGACCTGGGTGCCACTCAAATACAGCGTGATACCGCAAGCTATGGAACCAGAGAAGGATTCAAGGACAAATTTCGGGGAAATCTTTAACAGAATTTGCTCTCCAGAATCTCCTCTATACAAATGAAGCCTTCAGGGATTGATTGAGAATTGCGTTTATCCTACGGGCGCTTGTGGTCAATGTTGGGGCCAAAGTAGAAGTCAGGGCTGTTCAATTCATCACAACTTCATACTTGATAATTTACTCGTGTTTGCCAAATTTAACTAAGCTTCTTTTGTTTTCATGGTGTTATTCATCACGGCTCTCCACAACTTCTTATCTTTCATAGATCTACATAATGTCTTTTATTCCTTATTATCGTTCCCATTCTTTTACATAAGCTTGATGTTTTACACTGCCTGTCTTGAATTCAATACATCCCGTGAGTGTCAATTTATCTAACCTTCTATGTGTTGCAGTAATTTCGACGATAGACAAATTTTCTGGTAGTGGAAATTATAACTAATATTTAAAGCAGGTCGCCTAGAAGGTCAGAATTCAAAATTCAAGGGTTTTTAATCATTAATGACCATCGTCACCTTCACAAGTAAATATATGACTACCGTAACTTCTAAAGTAGAACATATTTTTCTACATTTCTTTAATCAGTATTAACCCATGTTTTCTGATGTCAACGAACACTCGTTGCCACTTTTGTGATGTCAACGAACACTCGTTGCCACTTGTGTGATGTCAACGAATACACCTTGTCACTTTTGTGATGCTCGTTGCAGTAGAGACTTTGTAATCGCAGATGCAACTATAGTAACGCCGTTGAACAATACTGGTGTCAGTCGCCTTCGAATAACAGTCGCACTAATAGTACTTGCTCGATAATACTCGCTCGAACAGTAATCCGTATAGTGATCTGAAAAGAGAAATAGTATAGTGAACAAAGTAGAGAATAGCGCTCCGTATAGAGGATAGACTAGAAAAAGTAATCCGAATAGTAATAGAGGATAGAATAGAAATGGAGATGAATTAGACAAACGCTTACTCCCTAAAAGCGTTTCCTCTATGGTCAATTGGTCTACTTAATTCAATAATGGGATCACCTGTATTTGCTCACTGGCGATCTATGTTCAAACTTAAGTGTCGGCAGTGACACTTTATTCCTATAAAGTTCAATTAAAGATTAACTTGATTAAATAAACTTATTAGATTAAAATTAATAATTGATTAAAGAAAAACCCTTAAATTTTGAATAACCATGCAAGGCAGTAAAGCAATAAGACACAAGGGGTTACAGGGTGTGAAAGAATTAGGAACAGAAACATTAATAATGAGCAGGAAGAGGAAAGGGCAATCAGGAGGACAGTAGATAGCGATTGACATTGCATTTAATCTTTTGCAGATTAAGGTTGGCTGAAAAGCATGGAGCTGGGAGGGAGCTCCACAAGAGAGAAGTCCGAGAAAATAAACTGTTTGCATAAAATTTACGACGACATCTAGCCAGCTGTGAATTGAGGAGATATGAAAGAAATTACAGGAAAATCCTCTAAGTCAAGAATGCAATCCCGATAAAACGAACCTAATAAAAAAATAATCGTCATTTATTGATATGACACAGTAATTTTAACACATGTAAAATCAGGTATTAATCATTGTCATTATCATCAACATTCTGATAACTCGGCGTATTTGTAGGGTCGCTCTGCAACCGAGCATCTGACAAGGCACGCTTTACATATCTCGGTTGAAAGCCGGAGAAGGTAGTCATTCAGGCGTGGCCTATATTGCACATTTATACCTTTTTTTTTTTTTTTTTTTAAGCGTTTCACCCCAAGCAAAGCGGGAAGCCACTAGAATGCAAGGGGTTACAGGAAATAGCAAGATCAGATAGGATTGATAGAAGAAAGGATGAGGGTAGATTAAGGCAACTGGAGATGTCGATTGACATTACATTTGAATAGCTGGAGATTATAGCTCACAGGAAAACAGGAGAAGGGAAGGGAGTCCCACAGGCGAGAGGTGCGAGTAGAAGAGACGGTTACATTTAGGAGTTTCGACAGTGAAATGGTGAGAGCGGGATACCAGCCTCGTAAGGCGCTGGAACTCATGGCGTCTGGGAACCAGCGAATGCAACTCCTCGGAGCAATTTCCATGAAAGTATTTGTAGAACAGACAGAGGGAGGAGCATCCTATCTTTCTCCAGGTGAAGCTTGATGTACTCCAACCTGAAAAGCGATGGCTTGTCCACGGATACATCGCCTTGGATTCCATCTAGGAAAACATTCTACCCCGGCCGTTGACTTCAGTCTAGGAAACCTTCCACCTAGCAATATATTAAAAAAAATTATTTGTATGTACCTTTGTATATCTATTTTTGTATATGTACATATTTATTGATATTTTTGTGTTCATTTATATTATATTTAAAGCTAAACATTGCATGTATATATTTGTATTGAAACCATATTTAAATGTCTAAGTTTGGATGTATGTAAAGTGTATATAGTTTTTTTTTGTTTTGTTTTTTTTTTGGAAAGTAATGGACTGTTCTATTAGCAATACAGTAACGTTTAAATTTCAATATTTAAATTTTACAACGGCCAGTTTTCAATCAGCAACTGACGATTACAATGTGCATGAAACAGAGAGGTATGCTACCGCTGAGCAAAATTTTATATTTATTATTAATATAAATATTAACTCTGCTATTGTACATCGAGCATATATATATATATATATATATATATATATATATCATAAATGCGAATGCCAGTATGTAACTGTTTCACACTTTTCAATTAAAGAGACACAACTTTCTAACTTTAAATAGGTCAACATCTTCATATAATAAATGCAAATATCAGTGTGTCACTGTGTCACGCTTTCTAAGCTTTGCTCCTAGAGGCTCTAGCCCAAAATATCATACCACTTTTGAATCCAGCCCTTTCGGGAGCAAATTAAAATCATTCCGAGCCGTATCCGAACACGCAATCCTGAAATTTCTGATTCCCCAAAATTGATTGTTTTCGCCGATTTTTTACGTGATTTTTTGCGATGAATTTTTTGTTCGATAATTTTTTTTATAATTTGGAGATAAACTTGGGAATAATCGAAATGAATTGCGAAATCCTGCGAAAGTCACCCATGAAATAAAAATAATAGTTTCTACGTAAAGTAAGGATCTACGTACATCAAATTTTATTTAAATTAAGAAAGAAGAATTATCGTTAAACTTTTTAAAAGGTAAACTTAAATATTACTACAATACTTTACTGCAGCAATCAATTTTGAGTTCTTCAGTAGTTTATAGTTGCCTGTCGCATCTACTCTGCAGTGAAGACCCACAGGAGCTAGTTTAAATGTCCTCCAATAAAGAGGCTTTTAAATTAGTATATATATATATATATATATATATATATATATATATATATATATATATATATATATATATGTTTTAGTGGACTCAGCAATTTTCAATCTGCTTGTCTGAATCATCTTCAAGAAGCAAGAGCAAGATCTAAAAGGTCAGCCAATCTAACAGTAATCTCATCTCACAATCCTCACACTTGCTCCATATGTGATCTCCTTTGTAAATCACTAGCGGGTCTTAAATGCCACTTAAGATTACCGCATAAACTTTCATAACTGAATCAATAAGCTGTCAGATCCTCATACGTCGAAACCGAAGGAGAGTCCATTATATATATATATATATATATATACATAATTAATTTAATTATATATATATATATATATATATATATATATATATATATATATATATATATAAAAAAGAAATATGTTGTAGTGGTTCCAACGAGAGAAAAGTATGTATATTAAAAAAAGAAGGTTGCCGCAAACGTTTTTGGTTGTAATGTGGATTTATTGAGAAAAAAATATTATACTTTGTTTTACATAATTTCACTTAACATTTATGTAAAACAAAGTATAATATTTTTTCTCAATAAATCCACATTACAACCAAAAACGTTTGCAGACGCACCCTCTTTTTTTTATATATATATATATATATATATATATATATATATATAAAATTAAGTAACCAGTAAATGATAAGTAATACATGCATATATATATATATATATATATATATATATATATATATATATATATTTACTTAATATTTACTTTTTTAATTTTTCCAACTTTAATATTGCCTTGTTGCATTGCTCAATATAATAAGTATCGCATTTTAGGGTACACACACATATATATATATATATATATATATATATATATATATATATATATATATATATATATATAAATATATATTTTCTATATAAATGTATAAGGCGACCCTTTTAAAGTTTTCTAGCATAAAAAATTTCGAAATTCCTTAAAAATAACATTTTGTTTAATATAATCCTGTTTACTTCACCTTATCTAAACTTTGTTTGCCACAGTTTGTCTGCTGTTGTAGTTGTCTAAAGTTTCAATTTATCTACACACGAATTAATACGAGTAGCCACTAAAAATAACGTTTAATTAATAAATATCTACACTATTTACATTATTCGGACTATTGTCTTCATCTTTGCCGCCATAGTTATTACGACGTTTTCGGCCTTCTTCAGGTGGTTGGAATGTCGAACTGAACCCTTTATTTCGCTCACTGGGGTAGACTAGTTCTACATGCCATGTCTCATAGATCCAGTTATCAGTTATCTCCTGTTAATTCCCCTCTCCAAGTTCTCCACTGCCTTAACCGAGTATTGAACTCACGCTCTTTGGGTACTGTCACTGGATCTAACTAACGCCTTCATCCACTGTGCCATGTGTCTGTGTAAGAATTTCTGGGTATTATAAACCTGATGTGTTCAGCAACCATGTTTTAGTAGTGCTCATATTGCAATTTTTGCTGTTATCATACATGTTTTTACCAGAGTTCATATTGCAAATTTTGTTGCTATTATCGCTGACACTTCTTATTACTGGTTCTCATATTGTATTCATTGTTATGTTTGGTCGGCTCAGGAGATTTTTGTGGCCTAACATATGTGTTGATTCCTTAAGTTTACAAATTTTCCAATGGTGTATCTGTCGGATTAATAAATTTAAAAAATCCATCCCTTTCTTTAGAAATTGCTTTGTTTACCTTGAGATACGTATCTGAGCAGATATGTCTATATCAAGAGTCAGGGAAAAAGTCTGTATTCAAAGTCACTATTCAGCTTTGCTTCTTCATCGACGCATTCTGTAGCCGACAGATCCCAAATTCGAGTATTCCCTACAATAACATTTGAAGTAATATATATATATATATATATATATATATATATATATATATAGGCGTGTGTGCCTATCTGTGTGGGTCTGTGTAGATAGATAGATAGATAGATAGATAGATAGATAGATAGATAACATAGTTTAATGTATGCTATGTTTATATTTTAAAGTGCTTAATGCCGGGGATAGAACGTATGTAAATATAAAAGTGGACACTGAGGTCAACACTGAATGGTGATAGCTTGTTTCATGCTTGAACGCAATCATCCGGACATGTGTGTTGTGTTTTGGCTCGACTATTTCTTTATTCTTGACGGTGGTGCATTATGGGTAGCAAGGTCTATTGTATTACCCTGATGGTTATTGTGTGGGCGGTAATGTTTATGTTTCAATTTATTCTAGAGCTTATTGTAGAGGAACCATTGTGTAACTGAATGCAGTTATTTGTAGCAATGTCATAATGTCGTTTGTTAAAATTTTATTCATTATTTATTATTTAATTATTTGTTATTATTATTATATTCTTGTGCTTGTCTTTTGAATTCATAATTTGTTAATTTGTATATTAATTTATATATATATATTTATATTTGTATATTAATTTATATATATATTTATATTTGTATATTAATTTGTATATTAATTTATTTTTATTTAATTTATCTAAATAAATAAATAAAAAATTATGCAAATAACAAAAAATCAAGAATCTGAATTCACGCACAAACACAAGTAAATCTAATAATAATAAGCAACAACAAAATGAGTAAAACGCATATATATATATATATATATATATATATATATATATATATATATATATATATACTAATCAAGTAATAGATATGTAATTGTAATGCGTAGATTTTTTTGAAAAAACTTTTAACTATATTTTAGAGTAAACATTATTCAATGTCTACAAATTACAGTTGATTCATTTCTTTGATTTAGAACTTTATTTTTAGGAGACTTTTTAATATGTATCTTTTCATGCAAACGCAGGGAACAGTGGTCATTTAAGGATTTACAGTAGGGGTTTATTAATTTCTTTTAAATGCAAAAAATATTTAGAAAGGGATGTTCGGTTACGGGACGCATTTTTATATATATATATATATATATATATATATATATATATATATATATATATTGCACTGTATATTCTAAACCATGAAGATAATTATCAAAAACTTCAAATTCTTGAGGGACTCTATATCAAAACCAACCAACCAACCAACACTGAACAAAATTTATTACCAGTGTAGCAGTAACGCTCATTTTCAAGAGCATTTAACCAACACATAATGCCTTCTTGTATTCTATCAATTTATGGTTTAGCTTCCTTATATTGGGATGCGTGCAGAAACACCATTACTACAATGGCTAAATAAAAAAAAAATTTAAATAATTAATCATCACGACGATCACAGTTACATTAGGTTTGTCTTCGCAATTCACCCCTGATGAACATATTATTATAAAAATAAATAGACATTCTACATATATATATATATATATATATATATATATATATATATATATATTTTTTTTTATTATAATAAATTACTATAAAAACATTTTCCATCCGTACAAAAAAACTTTCATATTTCAGTACTAAGATGGTACTTGTTCAGGCGATGGTAGATAACTTGTTTTAAAGCTCCCAAGTTATCTACCATCGCCTGAAGAAGTGCCATCTTAGTGCTGAAACATGAAAGTTTTTATTGTAATTTATATCATTATTTGTTCTACTTTATATTGAGCTCTTTTTTTACTCCATCAGTTCTTTTTTTCATTTGTATATATATATATATATATATATATATCAGTATGCAAACTTTCCTCATGATAAAGGGATGGGTATATCACTTGAAAAGAACTATTTTCCAGAAAAGCTGTTCTCGGCTAGATTTAGAATGGCAAACGACCTGAAGGCCGTTCCCTCTTGCGTTACAAGGATAAAATAAAGTGTAGCATCAAGCGCTGTAACTTCGATTTTAAAACCTGGGCAAACGTTGCGGAAACTCGTAAAGAATGGAAGACCACTTGTTTCGCAAGCTTAATGTTTTCAAAGGAAAAGGCGTGAGCATCGTGACGAAGTTTGCGCTAATCTTAAGCAGAGGTATGATCGTAACCCTGCGATAACAGATTTCATATGTCAATGCGGATTTGTTACACGCTGTGAGGCAGGATGTGTCCATCATGAAAAGAGGCATTCCTAACTCTTCATAATTTTCACAGGCAACATTTCTTAAGTGCAAAAATTATTTTTACCCTACCTTCATATATCGTTATTGACAAAAGATGCCACAATACACACACACACACACACACATACACACATACACACACACACACACACACACATATATATATATATATATATATATATATATATATATATATATATATAAGTGCGCAGGTATGCAGAAAATAGCAAAGAACACGTCGGGTGCATAATCCGGGGTTCCTTCGTATTTTTGTTTTTATTTTTAAGAAGACAGTGCTCCATACAGTAGTAGAACTTTATTATAATAATATTTGTTTGTTTAAAAATATGATTCCTTCGCTACATAAGAGTTCTCATGTTTCAAAAACGAGAGCCGAAACCATCCAAATAATTATTAAAATTAAGTTGAATTGAGGTGTTTAGTCCCGTTTCATCTTCAAACGAATTTTTAGGAATCTTAAAGGTTCGCTTTAATAGAAATGGTTATTAAGTGTGAGGAATATGAGGAACAGAACCACTATTAAGGAGAGAGGACAATAAATTGAACAAGAATTAAGAAGACAGAAGATAATAATTCACATTACATATACATTTTTGGAAGATCAAAGTTGAAACCAAGAAGCCGGAATAGTGTTCCACAAGCGAGAAGTGCGAGGGAAGAAACTGTTAGCATAGAACTTACGATTATATTTAGCTATTTCAACTCTAAAATCTAGTACTGCGCTTAAATTCATAAAGGTTAGGAACGGAAATTAAAAGTTCATCATAACAATTGCTAAGAAATTATTTATAGAAAAGTCACAGTGAAGCTACGTTGTGGTGAAATGAATGAAGCCAAGATGCCATGTCAGGGCCGATAATATTGCATATTCTTCTTAAATTTTATCAAGAATCTCTAAATATATAGCAGAAGCGCCACACCAGATATGGCATCAATATTCAAAGCAATGGAAGTCTTATAAATATGGGAGATTGATTCTGACATGACAAAATAAACAAAGCTTACTTATTGTAAAAATAATTACTAAATAAAATAGAACAGTAAATTGTTTTTGTCGGCTTCCGTAATTAAGTTTCCCTCCGATTTCTACTCTTCCGTTCTTATGAATATCATCTTCTGTCTCGTTCCAAATGACTCCAACTGAAGAAATCTTGGTTGATAGAATTCTTAAGGAAAACCTATATAAAAAATAATGGCCAAAGTTCTTTTTAAATCAATATATATATATATATATATATATATATATATATATATATATATATATATATATATATATATATATATAATAAAACAAATATAAATGGATATAGATCCGACAGAATGAAGAAAATATTTGGAAAAAAAAAACAAAAATCCTTAAATGCAATTATGTTGTTTTAATATGAATGAAATATTGAAACATTCATTCATATTAAAACAACATAATTGCATTTAAGGATTTTTGTTTGTTTTTTCCAAATATTTTTCTTTTATATATATATATATATATATATATATATATATATATATATATATATATATATACTGACACCACAGAATAAATATACTGATTTAAAAAGAACTTTGGCTAAATATATATATATATATATATATATATAGAAAAAATTTAAATGGTAATTAGTTGGAGGCCTAATACAAAGTCCTTCTGTTTACATAGAGAAGGCTTTAATGAATATAGATGGCCTCTTACACTTTTAGGTGGTAATTTGAGTGGGACTTGCTAAGAATGGTAAAAGCGTCCGCACTAAAATTAACAGCACAATTATGGCTATTTATGAGGTGTTCTGCGATGGACTTACATCGCAGAACACCTTATAAAAAGCCATACCTCAATTTAGCTCTGTTGAGCAAGGTACGAAAACGGTTAGCTAACACGTTTTTCATTTTTACTTTTTATTATCATGAGTGGTAATAATAAAACTATATATATATATATATATATATATATATATATATATATATATATATATATGTGTGTGTGTGTGTGTGTGTGTTTGTAAAATAGCTGGCCACTCGTATTCGAGCCCAAGTGTGGTTTATACTGCAACTCTGCTGAACAGATCTTAATTACAGTTTCTGGAAAAGAGCGTGTTATCTAGCGTGATCAACAATTTGAACAAGGCCAGCACGCTCAAGCCTTCGGCCACGATGACTCGTGGCTTTGTGCTTGCACAACTATCGACGGCCCTCAAGAGTTTCGTCTACACAATTTCACTCACTTGGGTCAACCCGTCGTATGGTTTTTAGGCACTTTCTTTAATTTGGTCAGATGAAAGTAAATTCTGCCAAAATTCTAATTCGATATTGGTTTATCTTTGGAGAAATCAGAATGAAACTTGGAACACCTAATGAACGTGAAATATGGAGGGATTGGGGTAATGGTGTGGGGTGCTGTCTGGTTTGGAGGGAAATCTGAACTGATTCTTGATGACGAGCAGTTGAATGAACCAAAATACTGTCAAATATTAGAGAAAGGACTACTCCCACTATGTCTACCTTTTTTAAGAAAATAGAGCACCATGTCATACGAGCAAAGTAGCAAAGACCTGGAAGAAATAGCAAGGAGTCACTGCCATGGGTAGCCCAAAATCATGACATGAATCCAATAGAGCACGTTTGGGAGTACCTTGACCGAAGACTTCGAGAGCGTGCAACCCAAATCGCGTCAGTGGCAACCTTTAAAGAAATATTGCTAAAGGAGTGGCAAAATATGGCTCAGACGATTGTTGAAAACTTGATCAAATCCATGAAAAATCAAATACAAGCACTGAAACTAGCAAATGGAGGACCTACTCTATACTAGTTCCAAATACTGTTTGCTTATGTTGAGTTGGGATTACGTAATTAAATTTTGAAATTAGATGTAATTTATTTCTCCTGGCTAAAAAGATTTCTTTGGCCACTGTGTATCCCCTTTAAATAAATGGAATGTTTCACATATCTTTACAGTAAGCTATAAATATCAATATTTAAATTTTACGACTGTCAGATTTCAATCAGCACCTGACGATTGCATGGCGCTTCAAATCAGACTAGTGTTACCGGTGAATAAAAAGCTTTGAATCCGAATGATGAAAAGAAACGGAAAATCCAGTAGCCGCACCAACACATCATATAATTGAAGGAAATATCCGGAAATCTATCCGTAATATTTTGTAAGGACAAATAAAAACATCTGCTAAAAAACTGTGAGCAGAAAGCAACACACATGCACAAGATCCTGGATGCACCTATCTCTTTCCGCGTTTGCCATCTGTTTTTGCGTCCCTGTGTAGGTTGCTGATATATTTCACGCTCTAAATCCTCAGATAATATTAAGGGTAGGTTATCGGGTCAAATATTATTTAAAACTTGAAGTCTGAGACCGGAAAGATATATGTGTATGTGCAAGTGACGTGTGCTAGTAAAATTGACGGAATATCAAAATCTACTTCTCTCTCACTAATTTTAGAATCTTTAAATTTGTAAGAAATGCACGAATTGAACTGAGACTTTAAGTTTGAATAACATTCAATCTATTACTCAATATTTTTTTAAACTACTCCCCGGTGAAAATGAGGACTGAAGGAATCTTACATTTCCGGAGAAGTTATATGCCATCAAAGACCGTATATATATTATATTCTATACCTATGTGTAAATATGAAACCAGCAATAAACATATAAATATGGACTGGTAATGAAATAAACAGCAAAATAACATCCACCTAAATATCAAACGCATTTATATGAGACAGAGATAGATAGATAGATAGATAGATAGATAGATAGATAGATAGATAGATGGGGGAGATGTGTAGCTGTGATAAATAGATAGAAAGTGAGATAGAATGATAGACAGATAAAGCCTGTGATAGATAGATAGATAGATAGATAGATAGATAGAGAAAGAGGAGAGATTAAGAACTGTGATAAAGAGAAATAGAGAACACCAGGAAGAAAAACGGAGATCGATATGAAAACGATCAATAACAATTTCCGATGGTGATGAAATTTTACAGAACTTTATGCCAGGTGATAGATTATGTATTGATTACTAAGCAAGGCTTAGATATCGCGCAAGGCCGAAAATATGTAACACCTCGTGAGGATCGAACTCACTTCTCTGTCGTAAATATATTTTTCCAACAAGCCCTCCAACGATAGACATTCAAAATAGATAGATAGATAGATAGATAGATAGATAGATAGATAGATAGATAGATAGGAAGAGAATGAGATAGATAGATAGATAGATAGATAGATAGATAGAGAGAGAGATAGAGAGAGAGAGAGAGAGAGAGGGATGAAAAATTATAAATAAAACAGATGGAAAAAGTCTGTTAATAGATACGAAGAGAATGAGATCGATGACTAGATAGACAGATAGATAAAGAAGTGAGATAGATCGATAGATAGATAGATACGAAGAGAATAAAATCAATGACTAGATAGACAGATAGATAGATAAAAAAGTGATATAGATAAATAGATAGATAGATAGATAGATACGAAGAGAAATAGATAGATAGATAGATAGATAGATAGATAGATAGATAGATAGATAGATTTGATAAGCTATGGCAAAAGGAAGAAGCGGGTGTGTTGATATGACAGAAACCAAACTGTTTAAGCTAGGATGACACACTGCAGAAAGCTTTCTCCATATTCGAATTAACACTTCTCCAATAATCAGAGGTGAAGCGACAAAAAATAGGAAAGCCCATAGTCTTATCACACTAACCAACGCGAGACTCCATTTTCGCAATGTGTGAGAGAGACTGCCATTTCCGAATTGGCGCTTGAAACATCATTCAGAGCACAACTCTTACGGAACTGAGGGATTCCTATTAATATTATTCGTATGACGCTACGCAAAAGGTGTTCAAGTGCCTATGCTACGAATAATATGAATATAATCTAGACCAGAGGTTTTCAAAAAGATTTGCGTCATTTCTCAATTTCACACGGAAATTTTTTTTCCAAGGATCATCAATATAGTAAATATTTAAAAGCATACCAAAATTGTTTAATAAATGTTTGTTACTGGTTCGTAAACTGACTTACGTATTAAAGAACAAACGAAAGTAAACTTGAGCCTTGAATATTTTATATATATATATATATATATATATATATATATATATATATATATATAATTTAGTTTAATTGTAAAGGTAAGTTTTATGGTTAGGCTTAGCGCTGCTGGTGTTGACAAAAAATTAAACAATTTGTGTTCATAACTATAAAAATATATTATAATCATCAAATTTTTCTTCATAATTATAAAATACTAGCAGTAGAGACCGGCGTTGCCCGGGGATGTAGCAGTAAGAGATAGATCAAGTATCGACCATCATAAAGACTGTAAAATAAAATTGACAAAGATTATTGTTTAAGGTTGACGGGCACGCATGTCTTAATTAGTTTTATTTTTACTTTTATTTTTTTAATTTACGAATTGGTCAAACCCAAACTCAAACAAAAACATTGTTTTCAATCGTTATGCGTCTACCGATTGGATAGAATTTTATTATAAACTATTGTCTTGTAAATGGAATTTTTAAAGCATTCTGAATGTAAAAATAAAGAAAAAAGTGTGCAAGACAATGAGAAACACTACCTGCCAAAAAAAAAAAAATTGAAGTTTTGTTGAAATCGGTAGAAAAATGTAGGAAATCCGATCCCATATATAAACGAGAACACACACACACACACACACACACACACACACACACACACACACACACACACACACAACCTCGGTTTTCATTATAAGTATAACTCGATATAAGTTGTCCCACTTTCATTCTCGTGACAGCGATACCTCTTAATGGTGTTATCAAATTCATTTCTTGCAAAAACAATCGTGTTTTTTCCAATTTTTGGCGCTGTCAGAACCACCGCAAGGTAATTTTACGTAGCCCTGTGAAGTTTTGTTGAAATCGGTTGAAAAATGTAGGAAATCCGATCCATATATAAACGTACACACACACACACACACAACCTCGGTTTGGTTTTATAATAAGTATAACTTGATATGAGTTGTCCCCCTTTCATTCTCGTGATGCCTCTTAATCGTGTTTTCAAATTCATTTCTTTCAAAAGCAAATTGTGTTTTTCCAATTTTTTGGCGCCGTCAGAGCCACCGCAAGGTAATTGTACGTAGTCCTGTGAAGTTTTGTTGAAATCGGTTGAAAAATGTAGGAAATCTGATCCAATATATAAACGAACAGACACGCACACACAACCTGGGTTTTATAATAAGTATGATAAACTAATAAAGTTTCAGCGAATATTTTTGTTGTTCTTGGTCTTCTCTTACTTGATTTATATCCGAAAAAAATGTTATTTCGTCTGAAGAACTATTTGAATGTTAATGAGTCTTCTCAAAGCTATAAAAAATATCAACATATTTGTTGTTTTGGGCATATTTATATATTATCTAGGAACGCGACTCATTTATTCCCAAAGAGCTTCCGTTTTTCTTTTAATGCGGGTTCCTTACGCATCTCCTTTGAATATTTTAATTAGAGCATATGTTGAAATACATTTTTAATAGTTAAAACCCTATATCACCCATCAAAATTTACAGTTGTTAACTATTTTCTGTTCAATTGCTCATTGCCAACCCAACTGCTGAATTCGTCCACTAGTGAGCGATATCGCCCAGGCTGGGACACCCTAATCTAGAGCAAATGTCTAGACAACAGTTAGTTCATCTAAGGGCGGTAACCCGACGTTGAATTGATTCCATGTCAGATGTTGAGACATGGTTTCTTGACAGATGTCCACAGTTCTTTGATATCTGTATGTTCAAGATGCTGTCTGGGGATACGCCTTTGTACTATGTCCCATGAATTCTCGATTGGGATCGTATCTCGGTTTTCCCACTACTGGTAGAAAGTCGTGCAGGATTGGCACAAGAGAATATGGCACGAGCAAAACGAACATATTCTCGAACAGCTCGAGACAAAAATGGCACAAGGCAAACAGACAACAATGGCGTGTAGAATAGGTACACTATACACAGCAACAGAGAGGAGTGTTTTCACCAGCGACAAAGTCTTTACAGAATTTTCCAGAGATGTGTTCCGTCTTTGGCAGCTAGAACCTGCCATACTATTTTGACGGAGTCAAATCACCGTTATTTCCACAGTGTTTCAAGTATAAGAACTAAATTCCATTCAGCGTTTTCACAAGGACTGACAAGTTATAAAAAAGACTCTCGCGTTGGTACTTCACGTTTTCTATTAATTATATTCTGTTAATCAGCACTTTAACCACGCTAACCATTAGCCATGATTTGAAGCCAAGTTGAAACTGGCTAGATGAAAGCAGTTATTTACAGAAGAAATCATGAATTCCTTGATGGCTCTAAGAATTTATATATATATATATATATATATATATATATATATATATATATATATATATAGAGAGAGAGAGAGAGAGATAGAGAGAGAGAGAGATAGAGAGATAGATAGATAGATAATGATAATATTAGTGGAAAATATACATACATATGCAAAATATATAAATATAAATACCCATATATGTATATTTTTAGAAAAAAAAAATTCCAAGAGAAAGAATCCAGGTAGAACACAATGTCCAGGACAGAGTAAGGATATAATAAAAAGGCTTAAACACTAATATTCCATGGTCATAATTTATTCCATTGGAATCGTAAATACGATCCAATTCATCAGACCTACAAATTCAAAAAGAAAACAGAAAAAAAAACAACTCTGGAAATAAAAACAGAATTTAGAGAGAGTGTAAGTATGAGGAGAAGGGAGATTAAACCTTAACAGAGAGAAATTTAGGAGAGATGGGTGGAAGGGGTTTAATTAAGAGAAAAAAAATGAATGTTGACGGATGTCTAATATATATATAATAAATTTTTATTTAAGGGTAGAATTACTTTGCCTTTTTTCTTCATTGTTGTTTCCCGATAAGATTAATTTTAGCTTTACATTTTCTTATTTCTTTTTAATTTTTTTCTTTCTATACTGGACATGTTTGTTCGAATAATAATAATAATAATAATAATAATAATAATAATAATAATAATACACCTACTACAGCAGCAAGGAACCTAAAAATAATCAAATGCAAATGCAATGTACCAAATGCAAAAACGATGGCAAGATAAGTACCTTCATTGTCAATACTCTGCTCATATCAAACAAGTTGATGTAGACAAACCCCATACCCATTAGTGGCCACGTAGTGCAGGGTTAAAAGCTGAAACCGAAGGATTTATTCTTGCTGCACAGGACCAATGCTTGTTAACTAGAAATTACAAAGAATTGATACTGAAAAATTGTGTTGACCCCAAATGCAGATTCTCTGATAAATATCCAAAAAACAATTGGCCATCTTGCACAGTGTTAGCACCAAATGAATATAAAACTCGGTATGATAGAATGGGCCAATATCTGCATGTGAAATCTGCAACCTTACGGGAAGGAAACTGCACGAAACTGGTATGAACACCACGCAGACTCGGTTACAGATATAAGAATGTAACAATTTGATGGGACTTTACAATAAACATGGAGAGAACAACATCGTTATGAAAGACCACAAGAACAGAATGTGTTTTCTTATTGACACTTTCTGCAGATTGTGATGTACCTCTGAAGATCTTCAAAAAACTACCAAAAAACTATCAAAATACAAGGATTCATTAATGGAAATCTAAAAGTAGCGGTACATAAAGACATCAATATTTTCGGAGCCCTCGGGCTGATTGGAAAAGCTTCCGATAGATGCATTGAAGTGATTCCTAGTAGCGCACATGCTTTAAAGAAATAAAAAAAAATTGTACTCACAAGTATAACTCACTCATTATGAAAAGCTTTATAAAATGTGGAACAATTTTGAAACAAAAAAACCATATTACCAGCAGTATATTTTTTATAAAAAGCAAATATTAGCAGAAGTAAATTTAAAAAAAAATGCCAACAGTCCATTAAAAAAAAAAATTACCAGCAGCACATTATTGAAAAACATATTAGCAGCTGTACATTACTGACAAAATATTACCAGCAGTACATTTTCGAGAAACGAAAAAAAAAAAAAAAATTACCAGCAGTACATATTTGAAAAGAAAGAAAATATTACCAACAGTACAGTCTTGATAAAGAAATAAAAAAAAAAACTACCAGCAATACATTTTTGTAAAAAAATTATTAATGCTCCCAAGAAAATGAAATTTTAGCATTACACCCCCCCTATGGAGTTGATATGCCGCTAAACAAACCCAGTTTTAGTCATAAGTCAGCACGATTTATTTATCCCTCCACTTTTGACTTCCCAGAAATTTATTAATCTACTGGATCGTCGCTTCAAAACCAATTGGAAATTAGTGAGTTTTAGACCTTATTCACCAGACTCTTCCAGATTCAATCTATTTCTCTCTTTCATGAGCATAAGACTTAGCAAAGTAAAGCCAACTTCATCCATATACAAACTTGAGAAGGTAATTAAAAATGGTGGAACTGCAACACTAAGCTTGAAACACTTCGTAATCGTATTTACATTAATCCAATAGTCACCGAGGCGTTTAGTTTTTAACAATGGTTTAGCTTCGAGATTCCACACACATATCTACGAGGTCATCTTGTATGATTCGGTGTCTGTATTTTCTATTTCCAAATCAAGTATTTATCAATCGCCTTTTGATTCTTCCAGGCATTTACTGACGCCACTGGATAGTCCCAATGACTCCCAGATGTCGATATTGGCCACCCCGGGGAGCCCTAATAAACAGTTTATTCTCGGAAAAACCTGCAATATAAAAAAAAGATGTAAGCAAAGGCTCACACATTAGCTGTGAATAAAATGAAACAAAAATAAATAATTTCGTTTGAAATTTACAATAGTCGAAATAGTATGAATGTTTCAGGAGATGTGTGTGCTTAACAACAAGCCACCGGAAGGCTAGGGAAATGGCCGAGAGAGAGAGAGCGCCTTGTGGAATAACGGTGAGGATATTTCATGACTATTGGGTGATAAATTTTAGCCTTACTTGATGAACTACTCTTGTATTAGTCTAAACTTCAGAGATCTCAAGCTACAAATATCTCATGTAGATAATAATCTTAATTGCATCTATTAAAGGAGGCATGGATAGCGGCTTGGATTGAGCAATCGGAGAGCCGAGTTCGAATTCCAGTCGAATCCATTACATTCACTTATGTGCTAATACCCGTATGAATCCTCCTCTTCTCCCTCCAATAAATAACAGGACAGACCGGGTTCTATAGCCTTGGATAGCAACTGGTCTACTTCAAAAGTAAATGGCAACCTACTGCGGGGAAAAATCCGACTCAGTCATGTATCAAAAGATACATGATCACCTAAACGTATATCATGCATGGCACATAACTGACTGACTGATGTACTAATACCCATGAGAAAGGTATGAATTCTCTTCTTTTCCCCTCCAGCTATGGGTAAATAGCAGGACAGACTGGATTCTATAGCCTTGGATGGCAACTGGTATACTGCAGAAAGAAATGGCAACCTACTGCGGGAAAAGTCTGCCTCGTCAGTCATGTGTCGAATAATACATGATCACCTAAGTGTGTAATCACGGATGGCACATAACTGACTGATTCATGTACTAATACCCATGAGAAAGGTATGAATTCTCTTCTTTTCCCTCCAGCTATGGGTAAATTGCAGGACAGACCGGTTTCTATAGCCTTTTGATGGCAACTGGTCTCCTGCAGAAAGAAATGGCAACCTACTGCGGGGAAAAATTTTGCCTCGTCAGTCATGTGTCGAATAATACATGATCACCTAAGCGTGTAATCGCGGATGGCACATAACTGTCTGACTGACATCTATTACATGTACGCAATGACGAAGTTTTAGAGAAAATCGAAACACAATGGATATTTGTAATAAACATCATGAAGAGCCAGTTGAAATATCTAGTGAACATATTGAGGAAAGAGGGCTTGGAAAATGTTATACACACAGGACGACCTGAAGACAAGAGGGATTGAGGAAAACAGGTTGTATAAATGGGTAGTAGTGTTTAGGGGAGATATCTTTTGGGGCCAGTATGGGTGGCCCTAAATAAAAGTACTTCTTAAGACTTCAATGTTAAATAAACAGTATTTAATTACAAACTGCAAAGAATTACGTAACACAAACAAAAGAAGTAAGAATCAATCAAATTTATTGACAAATTCAGTGAATACCTTCGTAGTAGCGCGCCTTAAAAAAAAAATAGCACCATTTTCCTAGTTAGGCATTGAATTGACGATCAGCTCTCCAAATAAGGCCAACGTGCTACACAGGGTAGGACTATTCTCATGAGTTCTTCTCGGTCTGGCACAAGGCACGGATCAGACTCCAATTGGACATCTTGGACTTGGTTGCTATTAATATATAACGTCTTCCTCTTTTTGTTTTGTTCCCTCTCTTAGTTTTGGTATATTTTAACACCAGTTGTTGAAAAAAAAATTTCTTTTCAACCACTTACTTTTACTTAACGACAATATTATTTATTCTGAAGAGGTTTCGGCCAAAAGGTACCTAAAATTTTAATCGCTGTGATTACCCTTTTTTATGAATAAAATATGATCTCTTTTTAAAGATCATATATATATATATATATATATATATATATATATATATATATATATATATATATACTCTCCCGTCGAATTCGATGTATGAGGGTCAAGCAGATCAGTTCCTAGCCCGACAACAGCACATGAGATTTTGATTAAAGTAGTGTAGGTTTCATTCGTGCAGGACCATCCACACTTTTTGAAGGGCCGAACACAAAGACCTGATGCACTACGTGCCACAAGGTCCCCAAACGACCCTCCACAGGTTTTGAATTCAGAGCTGTCCTTCTCCTAGACCGGTCACCATCCAATGCTATAGAACCCAGTGTGTCCTGCTATTTACCCATAGCTGGAGGGAGTAGAAAAGGATTCACACCTATCCGAAGGGTATTAGCATGTAAGTGAATGTAATGGATTCGACTGGAATTAGAACTCGGCTCTCCGATTTCTCAATACAAGCCGCTATCCATTACTCCACCGGGCCTTCTCTTTCTCTCTTTCTCTCTCTCTCTCTCTCTCTCTCTATATATATATATATATATATATATATATATATATATATGTTAATTTTAAATACTATTTTGAAGCTAAAATTGTTGGTTTTTTAGTGATTTGCTGGCAAAAAAGCATTTCAGGAAAGCAAGCTTTGTGGTAGAGTGCTCAGTATCGAAGAATTAATGTGGAAAACACTTAACTCATGTTTACTCCGGAGTTTCTTGGCTATATGTGTCTAACCAATCGTCGCAACAGTTAATCTGACGTTGTTTCTGTTTCCTGGTTCGCTTGTCCTATTATTGGTGGGTAAAGAAATAAATTAGAAAAAAAAAGTAAAAAAAATATGAGGAAGGAAAGAAGAATCAATCAACACCCATCAAATAGAAAACGAAATAGATTACACACATATACCAACAAAAGCACAGAAGAACCGAGAAATATTGTATTGATTTGTGAGTAGTCCATTGTATTATTTTAACGTTTATTTTGCTGGGAGGTGGTGGTTGTGTTTCGAATTATTCTATGGCCTATTGAGTAGGAATAATTGTGGGTCTGAATACGATGGTTTAGCAGCTCTGTTCTTAGAACCAATTAACCAGACTACACGCACATATGATTTAATTATAGTGGCGTGAAAACTTGTACAGAAACAACCACATTTTTCGGAAGAAGCGAATACAGGAAGCTGGTGCACCTCGACTACAAAAAATCCTCCTCAGTTTTTTAATTCAGAATTCTCCTACACTAATTGCCAACGAAGGCTAAAGAGTCCAATTTTTTCTTCTGTATAACCCATAGCTAGAGGGAGACAAAGAGATGGATTTGTACATTTCCTAAAGTTATTTGTAAATAAGTAAACATAATGAACTCGGCTAGAATTCAAACTCGGCTCTCCGATTACTCATTTTGCTATCCATTGCATCACCCGCACATCCACACACCCAAGCACATTTTACATCCTAATTGAAAAAGAACACAATTCTTTACGAAGAAAATCTTTTGAGAGTCTACTAATAACAATATTAACAACTATAAACACACGTCGAAAACATATTACATCACCAACCTTATCCATTCTTAAAGAATCTAACGTATGTTTATCTAAAACAAACGTTCCCAGATCAACATGCGAAAACCTAACAAGCATAATGTCTTCTAGTCACTTACACACATAAACACATGCACAATCGCGCGCAGGTACACATACACACATATACACTCGAAAATATACAGTCTCATTTCGAATCCCATAGACAAGCAAAAAATTTTATTCACTTATATACATATAGTAAGATTTACGGTTTTTCAGTTAGGCTTGAAATCCGTTGATTTTTGAAATTTCGAATGAACGGGTCGTCTCTCCTTGAATTCGGAATGCCATAAATTATACTATCGTTTGCTTAACAAATCGAATGCACGCGAAACGTGACTGACCAATGAAAATCAAACATACAAAAGTAAAAATAGCAAAATCTCTTTTTCACTTTTCCTCATATCTCATTATCTGATGAAGCTTTAATAAAAGTGAAACATTTACTATTTTTCTTTGTTTTATAATAGACTCTCTCTCTCTCTCTCTCTCTCTCTCTCTCTCTCTCTCTCTCTCTCTCTCTCTCTCACGCATGCTAGTTAACATTCGTGTCAGTCAGCTGTTGGCTCTCACGCTGGCCAATAGAATCTTCCTGCCTATTCGTGGCAGCCTGCTATTGGCTCTCACTCTGGCAAGTAGAAAATGGCCGCAAACTACATGAAAAGTGCCGTAGAAGCACGAAGAAATCGATTATTTCCACTATCGATGGGAGTTGAGAAATGCAAAGTCGGTCTTGGCCTTCAGTCTAACTTGGAGCATGTGCATGTAAATTTTGGTGCAAATCCGTCGAAAATTGCGGCCGTGCATTCGTTACACACACACACACACACACACACACATATATATATATATATATCTATATATATATATATATATATATATATATATATATATATATATATATATATATATATATAGTTTGGTTTAGTTTGGTTTGAATTACAGCATATAAATCTCTATGGGTTATTTAATACCGAGAAGATTTTTATTGCTAGTAATATTTTTTTTTCAAAAATGCATTGCTTCTAATATTTTTTTCCAAAAATGTATTGCTAGTAATATTTTCTTAAAATGATGTATTGCCAGTAAGAATTTTATCTTAAAAAAATTCAATAGGTGGTATATGGTAATAACTTTTACAAAAATGTATTGCTGCTATTAAAACTGATTTTTACACTTTCGTCATGTTTTGACCCCAGTTTGGGGGTCAACAATTTGCCCATACCTGGGACCCTAACAGGTACTACCACCCCGGGTCAGGGTAGATCTGGGAACACCAGCAATTAAGAAGTAGTTCCACGGCCCACCCCAAAACCTGATCATAGGCTTTGATGTTGGATGTAGTTAAAGGAGGAAATGCGTTTCAAAAAAATGGATATAAAATTATTTCCTGATGAAATAGTTTTGTGATATGCATGAGACGACCGGCTAGACACTGGTAATTTTATCAGAGGAACATGACTTTCGTGTGATGTATCATTTTCTGTTTTAGTTTTCTTTCTCCTCTCTCGCAACAATATGATTTTTCTCACTTTCCCAAGATAAATGGCTTCAGTTAAACTTGCATCATGTGCGCGCCAGTACATTTAAATGGCGTATTCGTTTTCAGTCCGTGACTATTTTTTTTTTTTTTTTTTTTTTTGATTCAAACAGCTTGTCTTAGCCGAGCTGGTGAACTGAATTTCGTGAGAAAACCACAAATATTTTATTTACTCGGTTTTCTCTTAAACAAACCTTACGACGCAATATGTTTTAATTCAAAATATAAACAACAAAAAAAAAAAAAAAAAAAAAAGTAGTATTTCTGGAAACTAAAACAATAAAAGAATTCGTGTTTCCCGCTCAAGGTAATAATGAAAAAAACATAACGAAATATACTGCCTGTACCGTCCACAAGAAATTCTCCTCTAAGTAACATTGACAGGTACACAGCTACGAAGTCAGTTTGCCGATAAATAGACCTTGGGACCATTGTCTGGATTTCGAAGATTTGCTTAAAAATTGATGTTTGCATGGCTTTTCAAATCTAATTTCCTAGCTCACATTCGGCCAGAGTGACTTTCTGTACCTGAAAGGTTTTAAAATATATTTAATAATTATAATAGTAATAATAATAATCTATATAATAAATGTAACTACCAGTGTGTCACTGTGTCACACTTTTCAATTAAAGGGACACAACTCTCTAACTTCCAATAGCTCTTCTTCTTCTTCTATATAATAAATGCTAATGTTTGTGTCAGACTTTTGCAACTGTACACATTAGAGGACGTAGCCCAAAACATCATGCCATTTTGGAATCACGCCAACTCCGTGAGTAAATTAAAAATATTCTGGGCCGGATTCGAAATTTTGGATTCCCAATTTTTCGTTACTGCGATTGTTTTCGGCGATTTTTTTACGTGTTTTTTTGCGACAAATTTTTTGAAAGTAAAGTCCTACGTACATCAAACTGTGTTTAAATTACGTGACAGCAAAAGAATTTTCGTTAAACTTTTAAAAGGTAAGCTTAAATATTAATCCAATACTTAAATGGAACGATCAATTTTGAGTTCTTCTATAGTTTATCGCATGTAAACCTCCCTACCTATTGTGAGGACGGCCCAATCAAGAGACCTCCGCAGGAGCTAGCTTAAATGCCGCTCAATAGGGCGTCTTTTAAGCTAGTAATAATAATAATAATAATGACAATAAGTAACCTATTAGAGTATAAAGTTTACTTAAAATTTTAGCTCTTTTAGTCTGATCTACTATACAGGCCAATGGTAATCTGAGTTGGTAGATCTTTAAATTTTAAGCAACGACCTCTTTAAAAATGGTCGCCATGCACTAATAGTGTATGATGACGATTTTTTTAAAAATCGTTTCGACATTTTAGCTTAGAAGCATTTTAATCAAATCAAAGAACGTACCATAATCGTTATCCTCTTCATCATCATCATCATCATCATCATCATCCGGTCATACCGCTTGCACGGATTCCCGTAACTGTCATCATATTCGGTAGGCCAGAGGCGTTGCGGCTTATGTCGTCACAAATCTCCTTGATACAGGTCATGGTTTGTCGTTCTCTACTAGTTCCTCCTTGTATAGGCCCCAACAAAAGAACTTCACTCATAATTTCGTCTTTAGCTCTGCAGCGATACCCTGCGAATCTGATTCTACATTCTTTGACCGATGCCTGATAGCGGACGAAGATTCCTATACAATCGCTCATTGGTCAGATGATCTCTCCAAGTGACATTCAAGTTCACTATTATCATGCTAGTGTAGACTCCAACCCATTTTCTTGCTAATTATGAGCTGCCATACAATAGAACAATTCTCTGAAAAAGGTTTCTTTTCATGTTGTCTGGATATTTAAACCTTCAGACGAGAGATAACTTGTTGACGGCACCCCAGGCTTTACCAATGTGTGTGCCAGATACTGTTTTGATTGTTAAGCTTACATATTTTGTTTTATCTGAGTTATAGACTGATACCATTGTCTGAATTTTCCAGATTCTGGAAAAGGGTTTCTGCTTGATTTATCAGATTGGAGAATAACGGCTAAAACATCAATATAATCTGCATCCGTGATTTTTGTGGCAGGATATCTATAAACCCTTCGTGAATGAAGTGTGAATCCATTGTCTTTAATAGTAGCGACAGAAGTCATGGGAATGTAATCCAAGCAAATGTCGAAGATATGGTTGGATTACATCACCTTGTAGCATTCAAGTTACAATTTCATGGAAAACTGTATCGCCATGTGGAGGTTGTACCATTGAATATGTGTTTTTGTAGAGCATCGTAATGCCTTTTACTGTTTCATTTGGTACACTGTCGTCTAGCAGTGTTTCTTCGATTTTACCGTATCGATGGTTTTGGAGAAATAAACGAATAACGGAACGGCATTTAGATTTTTGGTTTTCATACCTTCAAGAATTTGACCGGCAGTTGATCGTTCTCTTCGAAATCGATTTTTGATTTTTCTCACTATCATTCGATTTCTGGACGTATATGGTTTAGTAGCCTCGAGTTATAAGTTTTATAAAAGAAAGGATGGAATTACCTATTAAATCCAAATGGCGACCCAAAGCATATGGCTTATAATATATATTAACACAAACACTGACCTTCTTGTAACATCTGTGTCTGCCGAAAAGGCTTCTTCCCTGTTTCGTCTAAAACCTACCCATAATTATTCTGGTACTGGTATATTATTCCTCTACGTCTGTCTCTCTTTCTCTTCCCTCTCTCTCTCTCTCTCTCTCTCTCTCTCTCTCAATCTTTTTTCTTTCTTTCCACCATTTTTCCTCCTTCTCCGCCTCTCACTATGGTACACATATAATTAAATGTAGGCCTTAGACGAAATTGTGACTTGTCGCCTGAAGAGAACTTTTCGGCAGAAACAGTGGTGGCAAGGTTAGTATTTTTAATATTTTATATATTAATTTGCCCTATTTTTGTTTCATTCTATGAAAACAGTACTGAGCACAATTCTAATTTGGCTTTTCCTTTAGGTCGGGTGTGTGTGAATATAATTAGATTCATAATTCATGTTATCGGTAAATTTGTCAAACTTCATATTTATTTTTATTTTATATTATTTTTTCCGAAATTTTTTTTGAAATTGATTCAACCAAACGTGAGGACGCCGGAAAGCAAAAAACAGTTGCGTAACTACACACAGAACAATCCTTGAAAATGAATGAAGCAACATTCAAAAGTACTCGGTAGAAAATAATTCCAAATAAGAATAAATATGAACTTTGTAAAATTTACCGATAACATAAAAAAAACAAATTCGGAAAACTGAAAAATTTGATAAAAAATTGAAAGGCGGAAGTTGTTCATATTATTTAATCAAACATGATTGAATATATATATATATATATATATATATATATATATATATATATATATATATATATATATATATATATATATATATATATATATATATATATATATATTTAATTTAAAATTATAACATTAATATTTTATAAAATCACTCCAGAAATAGCCTCTGGAGTTGAAACAAAATGATCATTACTTGATAAGACACCAGAGGTGTTGAAACAAAATGGCTATTTTTGTAGTGATTTTATAACATATTTATGTTATAATTTTTAAATAAATAATTATATTTATTACATGTATTGAGCACTCTTTTAAGAATAGTAATTTTTGGTTATTGAATTTATTCCGTATACACCAATCATATATATATATATATATATATATATATATATATATATATATATATATACAAGTATATAATTGGTGTATACGGAATGAATTCTAATGACCAAAAAATTACTATTCTTAAAAGAGTTCTCAATACAGTGTAGAACAAATATAATAAGATTTTGTTTTGCATTCAACATCATCACTTGATAAGACACCGGTAGTGTTGAAACAAAATAGCTATTTTTGTAGTGATTTTATAACATGTTTATGTTATAAATTTTCTAAATAAATAATTATATATATATATATATATATATATATATATATATATATATATATGTCTTGAGAGAAATGGTTATTTATACTGGTAATCAACACGACAAAGCGAATGAAACGTAGCCAGTCTGAATGGAATACAACTACATCGTTAGTAGCATCACGCTTTCATCGTCATCTTAAAATATTCCGTCCGATGATAAGGTAGTAAGAAGAATTAGTCAAAGAGTATTATATAAATCTTATGGAACTCTCCTGTCATTCTGTTAATTCCACTCTGGGTAATTAACTTCCTGCGTTTGAAGAGTTTAAAGGTCAGTGGATACTGAATATATTTACAGAATTCGTACGTTAAGTTATTCGCCTTGATCAGCAGTACAACCATTTTTCTCAAGACAAACAACGTATTTTTTTTTTAAAAAAGATATTTTTATACTTGTATGCATTTTTTCAACATAACTTGTAGAAAACAGACATACTGCCAAAACATTGTTAAACCTCATTTTTTTTTCTTTTTCTCTTCTTAAACTACGCTTTTCTACAAATGTTGCAAAATACTGGAAGAGTTACACCAACCATTTTGTTTATTATTATTATTATTATTATTTCCTCTGACTTCTGTTGTATACACATTTCCTTCCGAGTCCCAACCAGAAACCGGAGTTTAGAAATGGCCTCATGACGTTTTCCACTGACCATTTTTATAAAAAGAAACAAAAAAAACCCCTTAAAATCACACACATTTTACATAGATACAGCTCTTCGTAAGCTGTGAGCTATACTTGTTAGTATAATATTTAAGAGATGGGCTATCAGGAATCCCTTTGATGAATCTATTGTAGGCTTTTCTAATCAATTCGAGGGATCCAACTACAACTGGAATTATTGATGTCCACATTTTTTAGATTTCCACCTTAGGATCTTTGTATTATGATAATTTTGTAAAGATCTTTAAAGATACATTACAATCTACAGGAACTGCCCTGTCAATAGGAAATGACAATCTGCTTTTTTTCTGTGTGTAGTCTTTGATAAAAAGCCTTGATTGTTCTGTTTGCGTGTATTGTCCAATAAAATTCTTACAGATCATAATCTCTGTAAATGAGTCTGGATTGTGTTCATACGAATTTCTTACATTTTCCTTCGAGTAAAAGTTGCATATTTTCCAGTGCAGATATTGGCCTATCCTAACATGACGGGTTTTATATTCAATTGGTGCTAACACCATGCAACCTGATACATGAGGATCAATTCATTCATGACCTTTATTACGCATTTCGGCTTAAAACAATTCCTCAGTGTGTGTGCTTGGTAATTTCTAGTTAGCAAGTATTGGTTCTGTGTAGCAAGAATAAAAACTTCAGTTTTTCAGATTTTAACCCTGCAGTGTGTAAATACTGATGGGTATGGGATTTGTCTACATCAGCTTGTTTGGCACGGGCAAAGTATTGATCATGAAGAGGTTTATCTTGCAATCGTTTTCTGCATTTGGTATATTGAATTTGCTTTTGTTTTCTTTTTTAGGTACTCTGTCGCTGTAAAAGGTGCATTATGGTTTATTTGCACTTCGACACCCGTTTCAAATTCGTTTTTAAATTTGTTGGTTTCCTTTATTACTGAATATAGTTTCTTATTTCTTTCATGTTCTTTGACACAGATCATTATCCATTCTGCTGTAGTTTCAGGTACCTTTGAGGATCGATTGTTGTGCGTTTTGAAAGTGAAAAGATTTAGCGTTTTAACATCCGTTCGCTTAATGTCAGCTTTGGTCCAGTTAAGGATATTGCCATTCCATTGCAGCACAGGTTTGGCCAAAGTCTGATCTTCTGTTTTATTAATTCAACTCCGTATTTAACACTAGAAGCAATATTCTTTTCGTACTTTCTCCTTCATCGCTGATACAATTGTTTCTGGATATTTATCAGAGAATCTGCATTTCTGGATAACAATTTTTTAGTATGTGTGCTTGGTAATTTCTAGTTAGCAAGCATTGGTTCTGTGCAACAAGAATAAAAGAATATATTGAATTTGCTTTTGTTTTCTTTTTTAGGTCCTCTATCGCTGCAGTAGATGCATTTTGGTTTATCTGCTCTTCTTCACCCACTTAAAATTCCCTTTTGAATTTGTTGCCTTCCTTTACTAATGAATAAAGTTTTTCTATTATTTTCTCTAACACAGATCATCATCCAGTCTTTTGTAATTCCCAGCTATCTTTGAAATACCGATTGTTGTGCTTTTGTAAGTCTGTTCTAGTTGAACTAATCCTCTGCCTCCTTGGGATCTGGACACATACAGATGATGCATGTGGTGGTGAGTAGCTTTCTCTTTTTGACATCCATTCAGTTAATATAAGCTGTAGTTCAGTTAACGATTTTGAAACTGTATTTCACCACAAGGACAGCCAATGTCTTTATGGCTGATATTTTATTTTGTGAATTCAACTCGGTATTTAACACAAGACACACAAGCCTGTAATATTCTTTTCTTACTTTCTCCTTCATTTCAACATATTGTATTCTATCTCCATCGTTCACTCCTAGTTATTTATAGGCTTCTCCTTGTTCTAGTTCCATAATTTTAGTGGCAGAATCTAGATGTAGTGAATGGGTTTCTATAATTCTTCCATTCATCAATGTGACGTTTACACATTTATCTAATCCGAAATCCATACCCGATGTCAACACTGAAACATTCTAAAATAGCTATCTATCTATCTCTCCGATTCTGTTCATATCTATCTATCTATCTATCTATCTATCTATCTATCTATCTATCGCTTTCAGTATGTTCATATCTATCTATCGTTTTCAATGTGTTCATATCTATCTATCGTTTTCAATGTGTTTTCAATTTATCTATCGTTTTCAATGTGTTCATTATCTATCTATCTGTCTATCTATCTATCTATCGTTTTCAATGTGTTCATTATCTATCTATCTATCTATCGTTTTCAATGTGTTCATATCTATCTATCGTTTTCAATGTGTTTTCAATTTATCTATCGTTTTGAATGTGTTCATTATCTATCTATCTATCTATCTATCTATCTATCTATCTATCGTTTTGAATGTGTTCATTATCTATCTATCTATCTATCGTTTTCAATGTGTTCATATCTACCAATCTCTCTATCTATCTATAGTTTTCAGTGTGTTCGTATAGATATATATATATATATATATATATATATATATATATATATATATATCGTTTTCAATGTATTCATTATCTATCTATCTATTTATCTATCGTTTTCGATGTGTTCATATCTATCTATCTATCTATCTATCTATCGTTTTCAAAGTGTTCATTATCTCTCTCTCTATCGTTTTCAATGTGTTCATATCTACCTATCTTTCTATCTATAGTTTTCAGTGTGTTCGTATATATATATTACGATTCCAATGGAACAAATTATGTTTACGATTCCAATGGAATAAATTATGACCATGGAATATTAGTGCTTAAGCCATTTTTATTATATATATATATATATATATATATATATATATATATATATATAGTTTTCAATTATCTATCTATCTATCTATCTATCTATCTATCTATCTATTGTTTTCAATGTGTTCATTATCTATCTATCGTTTTCAATGTGTTCATTTCCCTATCTATATATAGTTTTCAGCGTGTTCGTATATATATATATATATATATATATATATATATATATATATATATATATATATCGTTTTCATTGTGTTCATTATCTATCTATCTATCTATCTATCGTTTTCAATGTGTTCATATCTATCTATCGTTTTCAATTTTTTCAAGCTATCTATCTATCTCTCCGATTCTGTTCATATCTATCTATCTATCTATCTATCTATCTATCTATCTATCTATCTATCTATCTATCTATCGTTTTCAGTATGTTCATATCTATCTATCGTTTTCAATGTGTTCATATCTATCTATCGTTTTCAATGTATTTTCAATTTATCTATCGTTTTCAATGTGTTCATTATTTATCTATCTATCTATCTATCTATCTATCTATCTATCGTTTTCAATGTGTTCATATCTACCAATCTCTCTATCTATCTATAGTTTTCAGTGTGTTCGTATATATATATATATATATATATATATATATATATATATATATATATATATTTCATATCGTTTTCAATATATTCATCTATCTATCTATCTATCTATCGTTTTCAAAGTGTTCATTATCTCTCTCTCTATCGTTTTCAATGTGTTCATATCTACCTATCTTTCTATCTATAGTTTTCAGTGTGTTCGTATATATATATATTACGATTCCAATGGAATAAATTATGTTTACGATTCCAATGGAATAAATTATGACCATGGAATATTAGTGTTTAAGCCATTTTATTATATATATATATATATATATATATATATAGTTTTCAATGTGTTCATTATCTATATATCTATCTATCTATTGTTTTCAATGTGTTCATTATCTATCTATCGTTTTCAATGTGTTCATCTCCCTATCTATATATAGTTTTCAGCGTGTTCGTATGTATATATATATATATATCGTTTTCATTGTGTTCATTATCTATCTGTCTATCTATCTATCTATCGTTACTACTACTATTACTTGTACTGAGTAAGAGCTCAGCACGTCAAAAATGAAGTAACAATCATGCGATGCTTAATACGCCCATAATGAACCAGTGCATTGATAAGTGCATAACCATGCACATGCCAAATATGTGTTATATGCAAACAGATTTTGGCAAAATGAACGCATAATGTTGCAGCTGGTGCCTAGGTAGAAATACCTTCAGATCAGATAACCCGGTCAGCAAAGACGATCTGCGGTTGAGGAACTTCCTATATATATATATATATATCTAGATGTGAATCTCGAGTCACCTTGGCTGCTTTATCCTTGAAAACTAAAAAAAGAAAATCTTTTGGAACTCGAATATGATGATCCTCCACTACTTCCGCTCCTGAACAGATATGTATAGTGCGTTCGCCTCCTAAGGGAACATTCTCAACTGATTGTTTAATTAAATCTGTGACACTGAACGAGTATATAGTCCATCTTAATTCGCCAAGAAAAAACATGATCATTTTAATATCCCTAATCAATTAAGATAAGAGGGTGCCTCACGAGAGGCGTACTTTGTGTCGCATCAAGGCATTTATTATTATTATTATTATTATTATTATTGGTGGCGATGGCTGTGGTATAGGTGGTCGTTGTTGTATTGCTGATATTGTTGCTACCATTGATGTACTTTATTTGTCTTTCATTTTTATCTATCAGTTGGATAAGAAAAATAAAAATATAATTATAATTATTTAATAACAACTGCAACAAAAAATAACAAAAAAAGACAATAATAATAATAATGGCTTCATCATTAGCATTTTTTATACCCTAATACGAAATGTTTACATTAACCAGAAACAAATGCTTAGACACAAGCGTCTATTTTTTTAAATTTGGATTTTTAAATGTAACTATAGCAACAAAAACATTTCGATTTCATTTTTGCCTTAAAAAAAGTCGGAAGACGAAACGCGTCGGCAAAATCTAAGATTGTTTTCCAATTGTCATTTTATACCAATCTGTCTTGTCTACAGAATTAATCTGGAATTTTAATTATATATATATATATATATATATATATATATATATATATATATATATATATATATATGTTATAATAAGCCTTATTATGTAGATATCATTCGAAAATAAAATTTGTATGGTGTAGATATTTATTCTTGTAGGTAAAAGTCACCTATTCGTTCAATTTTTTATTAATTTTTAAGACACGAAAGTAATATCTATTTTTAATTGAGACGAATTATGCATCAAACTTGGAAATATGAAAACAGCTAAAATTAAAATGCGTATTACTCTTCTGCGCACCTCACGCCCTTGCAATAAATATTAAAAATTAATCAATCGAAACGAAGACTTAAGGTTAAAATAGTCTAAATGCTACTATTTTAAATTAAATCAGCGATTTAATGTTAAAGACTTTAATCTGCCTCGTATTTAAAAAAAAAATATTGAATGAATATTTTTAGGGAAAAGCAAAAATTGGCCAATCTCGTATTTTCATACTAAATTATGTTTTAGTTTTAACAAAAACTTATCCTGCATCACATTTTAAAAGTAAATCAGGGGATTTAAAAACGTGTTTCACCCGACATTTTAGTATTATATCATATTATTCACACCCACCTCTCGGTATTGTGAACAGGAGTAGAGGTTTATCCCTTGTTCCCTGTTTAGAATTGTGGTTCCTGTTCCTTCTAAAGTTTTTTCTTTCATTTTCACTCCCACTAATTCTTTGTGTTTTAGTGGCATTATCCTCTTGCTTGGGGTGAATTGATAAAAGAAAATTAAAATATTAAAATTAGTTAAAAATCAAATGCTGGTTAAAGTTTTAAATACCAAAACCTTAGTTTACATTGGCATCATTTTGAGTATTTTACCTTCAAAATTCGTTCAAATTGCTCATTTGTTTTGAAAATATTTATAGAGTCAGTGTTTGGAGGCGCATGGAAACACGTAGAGGCACGACCTGAGACAGTGCAAAGAGTAAAGCCGAAATAACATTAACATATTTTACAATCAAGAGAATAGAATTAATAAAAGTCAGTCTGAAGCGAACATGGAATTCTTGATGTGTTTTTATGACCTGCATATATAGAGAAAAAAAAAGCAACAGGCATAGACAACATCATTTTTACTATACAATGTAAATATTTTATTTGAGGGTATGTTTGTTGTACACTCATGGAACCAGAAAAGAAAAGCTATGTTAATTTATATTTCATTTCAAAAGGACAATGAAGAGAAGCTATTAGCCACTCATGATTTTGTTTTCACGTTTTTTTTAATCATTTTACTTCAAACAAAGCGATCTTGCTACTAAAACTCATGTGATTACTTCGAGTAGAAGGGAATGAGAAGACATCAATAAGGCGAAAGGACAATAAAATAACAGAGTTCAGAAAGACAGAAGATGAAGATTGACGCTGCATTTAGATTTTTGAAGATTGTAGGTGGCAGGAAGAAAGAAATCGGGAGAGAGTTCAACAGGTGAGAAGTGCGAGAAAAGAATTCTTTAGAATATAACTTAAGGTTACATCTAGAAAATTCAACAGTAAAACGACGAATCTATTAGTACGTTTAAATTAAATGCGTTCAAGGTACCAAGGAGAAGAGGTGAGTAGAACAATTACCATTGAAAATATTTATAGAAAAGACAGCGGGAAACGGCGGTTGGAAAGTGACTGAATTCGAGATGCCAGGTCTGGACAGATAACATGACAGAAACCTCTTAGGATTTGATCTAGAATATCAAGATTTATAGCCGGAGAACCAAACCAGATTGTTTTAATCATATCACCCATAAGCAAGGCAGTAAAGCCACTAAGATACATGGGGTTACTGAGTGTGAAAGAACAAGAAAAAGCGAGAAACATTATTAAGGATCTAGAACAATAAAAGAAGAGGATTCAAGGAGAGAGTAAATAGTGATTGGCATTGCATTTAGATTATTGAAGATCAAAGTTAGCTGGAAAACATGGAACCGGAAGTGAGTTCCACATACAAGAAAAGAAACTGTCAGCATAGAACTTACGGTTACATCTAGCCAATTCAATTGTAAATGGATGAGACTAGGTATATCAAACACTGGTAACTGTAGACGATGACAATTTTGAACGATATCTTATTGTGTTTGATAAACCTAATTAAGTTTGAATTCCATAGGGTAACAAATTGTTCAAACGCATTGACGAACACTTCCTTAAATCAACCAAATTGTACAAAATCTTTAACAGCAATCCTGTACAACTTCGTGAAGACAGCACTGAAAACATTCAACAGATTATTAAAAGAAAACACAACAGATCACCTACATCCTACGGTGTTATGGCATTTAGTAGAAAACAAAAAAAAAAACAAAAAAAAATCAAATGTTCTTACTGATGGAATTATTATTTTTTTTTATCATTTCACCCCATTCAAGGCAATAAAGACACAAGTGGTTAATGAGTATGAGAGAATAAGACTAAAAGAGAAACATTTATACGGGTTCAATAGGCATATTTTTGGGCCGAGCCCACGGGCTCGGAGAATCCACAATAAATAACCGACCTTGTGTCATATGCTGTCCCAGTGGGGTGGGTGACTGAGTATCGTCAGTCGCTCGCTTCTGAACCGACTGTTCGGTTGAACACCGCCTTCGGCCGGGGAGGAACCCGAACGTCTCTACACCGAAGGGCGGAGTCTCGTTCGGGGAGGTAAACCGTTCCTGAACCCGTTTATATGGGTTCAATGGGCCTATTTTTGGTCCGTGCCCACGGACTCGGATATCCCACATTAAATAACCGACCTTGTGTCACATGATGCCCCAGTGGCGGGGGTGACTGAATATCGTCAGTAGTTCTAGTCGAGTCAAGGGCCGAGTCAGAGGCAGTCCGAAACAGAGTCGCGTTCCGACAATTACTGCAAGACATTGGAATAGTAATACTGGTCGAGATTACATTGTTCTCTCTACTAAACCTGATTGTTCATACTAACACTTCTACTTCTCTGTATATATTCCTGTTTGTAATATATCTGTGTTATTCCATACCTGTGTTCGGGTTCTTCTTTATTAATTCTACTTTGGACTATCACCGTGGTACAAGGAACCGGACTATAACACTATCTATCTCGGTATGTTTTTCTGTTTTGCTAACCCGAGATCATATTTGTTCTCGTTTTCTTCTACGCGCCTTGACCCTTCAGGACGTAATAGGTTCAGTTTTTCTCTCAATTTCCTATCCTTTGTAGCTCTTAGCAATATTAGTCTTTTTATTATCTTCCCTCATTCCCGGTTCATTATCTATCCCAAAAATTCCAACTCTCTCTGATTCTAAAAAAAAAGTCTCCTTTTTGTTCCCATTTTGCTTAAAACTTCCCCATTGATAACATGCTTCGTCCATGGTATTCTCAACATTCTTTTCTATAGCCCTACGTTTTCTTTTCATTTGGGAAAAAATTGTTTAGTATTCACTGACATAGAATAGGATTGATATGACGTAACATTTCAGAACTGTTTTCTTTGTTATTAACGAAAGTTTTCCTCTTTCAGGCATCCAGAATTTGGAAGATATATTTCTTCTTTAGGCGCACACAGATTTGTACAAAGTCAAGACTCATTCGAAAAACAAAATTACGATTTATTTGCACTTTCTCTTTACTTCGTTATTGCAAAATAAAAAGTCTTCATCTTCGAAGGTTTTCTAACATTTGTAGAAAAAAAAGAAAAACGTTTAGCTTACAGCCTGTTTAAACGAAGACATGAACTAGGAAAAAAAACAAAAAAATATTCAAAGATGAATTTGTACTGGCTTATGTTTCTATCCTGCCATTTCGAAGGGATGAACAAGAAGCAAAGATGGCGTCACGAGTTGCTGAAGTAACGTTTTGCAATGTTGAACAACGCTTCAAATATTGTCATTAAAAATGCCTGAATGACAAGAAGAAGTAAATATAAATAAGAAATATAAAAATCTATACATGTAAGACATTAGAAATTGTCATTTAAAAAAAACATACATTTTATAATGCCTTCACTTTTATAAGTGGAAGATAACGAATATTTGTTAGATTGCTCTATTTCTATAATATCTCGAGATATTTTCAGCTTTGCTTCACAATTAATGCTATATATTATTTTAATATTGTTTACACGGATTTAACTATTATTAATAGTAATATTTGTCTAGTATTAATATTAATATTTAGGTCTTTCTTGAGGATAAAGGTGTACGAATTGCATTAGTTTTTGTTGTAGATTAGGACTCAGCGTACTTCCTGCTCTTCCTCACTACTCTGACAATGGACAGCTCCTACTTATAAATATGGCAAGTAGCTATATTAGAGTAGGATTTGAGGAGAACTTGATTTACTCATGTTTACCCGTTCTATATATGAAAATTTAATAAACCGCTTCTTTATTTTTCCCTACCTAGTCTTCTGTTCCTTCGATACACTCTCTAACTACAGCCTTCCTAATTCTATAACAGTTAAATATTTTCTTCTTTGTTTTTAATGAAATTTTCTTGTTTCTTTACTTAACGTTTGAAAGATACCATTCACTCTGCCTATCACTATTTGTTGGAATTGATAGTGGACTGGTTTCCCAGTTGCCTCCTCCGCGGTGTCTTATTGAGGCACCGCCTCTATTTAGCTGGTCGTCAAGAGTGCTTCTGACCTTTGTTATGGCTTATTTTTCATCCTACAGGGTTGCTACAATCCGCCTCATACGCTACAGATGTTGGAGAGGGGTTAAATCACTCTCTCGAGGGGTTTGTTACACATCTATTTATCATCTCTCAGTTGCGTCTCTGTCTTTGGGCAGAGTGAACTCAAGGGCGACTTCGTCAAAGGACAGAGTCGCAATTAAAGAAAAATATACTGAGAGGTGCCCAGCCCTAGGAAAAAGCTGCCCGAGGTCTCGCCCTCTCATTGCACCAGAGAGAGTGGTCGCTGCTCACACCGACGCCAGCGCAACCAACTGTTGGGGGGTGGGGGGATGTGGGTAATTTTTGCTCCTGGCCCGGGTGTAAGCGCTCGGGTCCCCACCTTAAAATCACTTTGTGTCACAACTCGTCAGAGACAGAGTAAAATACTTAGTGGAGCAGTTTCCCGTTGCCTTCTCCACGGTGATTTATTGAGGCACCACCTCTGTTTAGCTGGTCGTCATAAGTGCTTCTGACTTTTGTTATATTTTTCATCCTATAGGGTCTCTATAATCCGCCTCACACGCTAGATATTGGAGTGTAGTAGCCGGTTTAGTCGTCTGCCCTCAGACAGTAGCCTGCATAGAGGTCTTCATAATGTTTGTGTGTGGGAGAGCGTGTCTGTGTGTGCTCATCTGAATTACGAATTAACATTGAAAGAAGGTAACATTCTGTAATATTTGACTGCAACCAGAGATTTCCTAGGTGTAAGTCCATAATTTGAATTTTTTAAGTGCAGAAATGTAAATATCTAGTAAGTGTTTTAACAGAGGACAAAAATCTGACACTGAAATCTGAAGGCGTCTTTGGATAGCCAAAGATGCCTTCCAAAAGCTAAGCAGTGTATTAAGAAATAGAAAAAAAACTTCGCTAGAAACAAAGAAAAGAGTGTTAAACTTTTACATGAAATCTGTCTTCCTGTATGGCAGTGAGTGCAGGTGGTTTACTTCAGAGCGTAGTTTTTAGATCATTCTTATATCCTCAGGGAGGCACGGTTAGCAACTCGGATTGAGGAATCGGAGAGCCGAGTTCGAATTCCAGTCGAGTTCGTTACATTCACTTATGGGCTAACACTCTTGAGGTTAATCTATCTATTCTCTCCCCAAGCTATGAGTAAAACAGCAGGATCGACAGGGTCCTATAGCTTTGGTTGGCAACCAGTCCAGGAGTAGAGAACTGAATTTAAACCAACCTAAGCCGCAAACCTGCCTGGCTAACTTGTCCGGATCGCATTATACTGAACGGTATCTACATGTGACGGGGGCACCGCTTATGAATCCAAATTCCCACTGAAACACCTACAATGAATTCGCGCGTCCGAATGAATACGACGACTGCTACGCTTGGTCGGCTTTCGTTCAGATGCGACAAATTCGTTTGAAGGAGCCGGCGGCTCAATCGATCTCAGTTGAATGCGGAAACAAGTACAATCAGTACCTCACAAATATGTTAACACTTCTTTGGGACGTACTTTATCAAGAGCTTTCGCATAATCTATAAAACACAGGTACACATCCTGCATTTGTATTGCACTTTCTAACATTCTGAACAGAAATATTGCATTCCTTGTTCCAGTGTCTATAACGAAATCGCACTGGTCTTGTTCTATTTCCTGTTTAATACCACGTGTTGACCCAAGCCTTCTAAGTAAAATCAAGAAATTGCCGACGGTTCTGTCAGCACAAAGTCACAATTCATCGTTACCGGGTTGGCCTTGTTCAAATTGTTGATCGCACTATATAATTCGCCCTCCCCCACAAACTATATCTAAATTCCAGTCAGCATAGTTGCCGTATAAACCACAGGTGGGCTCTGTGCGTGTTGAATAAACACAAATAAGCCTGAACAGGTGCCTGCAGCAGGGATTGACTAGCCGCTTTAATAGACAATTTTTTCGAATATCAAGTATATGTGTATAAACACATATACACATATATTAAAAGTTATTACATACGTACAAACAAGTAATCACTACAAAGATGCATATTTGTTTCGATGCCTAAAGCATCTCATCAGTTGGTGGATAAAGATGGTTATAAACAATTTCATTTAAAAGTGCTACTTATGAAACATCACTTCTTTTTACATTTTTAAAATTTAGGAAGAAATAAAAAGAATTCCCATAAATGGAAAAGAAAAAAATATGCAGGTTAAAGCAGAAAATAGAAGAGGATGAGAAAAGGTTTTGTATAGTTAATTTGTTATTTTTGTATGTTTAATGTTTTTACTTCTTCTTCTTTTATTTGCATACTATGTTTAATTTTGTTGAATAATATGTTAGTTTCTTTCAGAACGTTTAAAAAGACTTAACCGATACATTGTATCAAACATATTCTCTACTCTGTTACAATCCGGTTAGATTTTGTAACTTTGTCATATGACTTCTATCGTAATGTTAACGTTTTTTTCATTGGTTGAATTGTTATCAACAACTTCTAGTGTCTTCCTTTCTTTTTTCCTTTTCTTTTTTCTTTTCCTTTTCTTTGTATTAGTTAATTTTGATTACACGACTTCGTTTTTCTCTTCTTTCCTTTTCTTCGGAGAAGGGAGGTTTTTCATTCTTTTCTTTTCTTAACTCTATTTCTATTTCTTTCTTTTTCCTCAAATGGTCATTAGACTTCATGTTACTCATCATCGCGTTTACTCTCTATCTCACACACACACACACACACACACACACACACACACACACACATATATATATATATATATATATATATATATATATATATATATATATACACGCAGAGACTCTTACTGCTACCAGCAAGCAGAAATATTTCTCCTCCCGATGATGGCCATTTTGGCCTAAACTAGTCGAGGAATCTAAATGAAATAATAATAAAAAAACGAAAGAATATTAATCTACAACCCAGTGTGTCTGAAGATTTCAATTTTTTAATATTTTTTTTATTGTTCAATATATATATATATATATATATATATATATATATATATATATATATATATATAAGGTAAAATATTTATACATTTTAAAATATCTTTATATTAAGTACTATTTATACAATAGAGAATCCAACTGTTAAAATATTTTATAATGGTAGTACTAAGAATTCTTTTAAGACTAGGTGTTTCCAACATATCTTATTCTTCATCAGTAGTACTTATAAAAATAGTACATATCTTTCTAAATATTTTTGGAATTTAAAAGAAATTAATAAAACTCCTAAGGTAAAATGGAATTTTATTTAAAAAGCTAGAACATGTAGACCTTTAAATGAACCCGGTTTTCTATGCTTGCATGAAAAATTAGTAAAACTCCTTATTAAACCAAAGAAGTGAATTGACTGCAAATTGTAGGTATAGTCTATCTTTTATCTTACAATATGTTTAAACTTTAAATTTGATAATACTTTTTCTTATAGTAATAATCAGTAGATGAAATGTGATGCAACTTATATGGCTTACTATTCTATTTGTAAGATTCATTTTGATTTAATATAGCTCTGTATTGATGTTTAGTTAGTATTATTAACATCTTATATGGATGCACATGTGTTACTTAGTATTATTAACATTTACATTGATTAGTTAGTATGATTAACATCTTACATGGATGCTCTTTACTTAACGGTTGCATATTAATTTGCTAAAGTAATTTTGTATTTATGATCTTTTTTTATTTTTCAAACGATTATTTACCAGTTTGTTAAAGGTGCCTTTTATTTATTAACTACACAATTGTATGTAGGTAGCTGACCGAGCATATAACTAGTTGGCATTATGCTAAATTACTTCCCCTGCCTTTTTCACTTTTACTTCTTAGGAAAGTTGGGACGTTCTATACATCTTACGAAATAATGCAACCATGTCCATAATGAAATTGGATAGGATTTATATGCTGGCAACTTCGTGTCATGACCGATATAATAATTTTTTTTTTGGTAAGTTTGAATTTAGCGTTGGTTACATTCAATTGCTTAATCACGGTAATGTTCTCAAGCCTATTTTTAATTCTGTTTTTTCTCAAGAAAAAAGAGGAAGTATTCTGCTTTTTGAAATTAAAATAATCCTTCACTAGCCAGTAGTCTACCATACGCCGAAGCGACACATTTGTAGAGTTGAAACATAATTGTAACTCTGTAGCGATTTTAACATGTTTTTTTGTTTTAATATCCTAAAATAAATTACACACACACACACACACACACACACACACACACACACACACACACATATATATATATATATATATATATAGAGAGAGAGAGAGAGAGAGAGAGATTGGAGTAGAATGAGTTATACAGAGCAGAATGATATATATATATATATATATATATATATATATATATATATATATATAGATAGATAGATAGATAGATAGATAGATATATCGTCCCAACATAGTTTTGATCTCTATGGTTACACTCACGCTGTGTACATAGTCTCTCTACCCGATACAATCCTCTATAAATATAGCCAACGTAGTCTCTCTCTCTCTCTCTCTCTCTCTCTCACACACACACACACACACATACATACATATATATATATATATATATATATATATATATATATATATATATATATATGAGCAGATAGATACAGTAATATCTTTTGTTGGTAATTTGGCTACATTGATCTACTTTAATTTGATATAATTTTATGTGACAAAAAGTATCTCTGGAAAGACTGTCTTCGCTTCATAAATATTAATTAGCTACATCGCAATTCTTAATTGATTTTGGCGAAGCTATAAACTAACATCAAATTGAACGCAGAATAAATAATCGTAATTTTGCGTTGATCACTGGAGGAATTTTGTCGTTCATCGGAGGCGAAATAAATCTGTTTGTATGGTTAAGATAAGCCGAGGCGATTAACGATTTACAAAATTGCCATTTCAGTGGGTGGACAGCGAAGAGGAAATGGCAAAGAAAAAAAAAGAAAGAAAATATTATAATTAGAATGTGCCACGTGAAATTCATTCACGAATGAGTTGCACTTCCATCAAAATAACAAATACAATCTATTATTTCTAATATTATTCTTTGCAGAAAGAGGAATTTAATTTTGGCTTTTTATATATAGCGACTGAAAATATTATCTCTCCATCAGTACCTTGAAAGGCTCGTTAAAATAGCAGCAGATAAAAAGCTAGGCAAGATATTAAGAAACAAGAACATTTCGTTGGAAACAAAGAAAATAGTACTAAACTGTTATGTGATACCAGTACTCCTCAATGGCAGTGAACACTGGAGGAAGAGAATTGATTGATGCTGAGACTATCACGAAGGGGCATTGAGATAGCCTTCCAAAAGTTAGGCAATTTATTAAAAAACAGAAACATTTCGTTAGAAACAAAAAAAAAAAAAAAAGAGCACCAAACAGTTATGTATTACCAGTATTCCTCAGTGTCAGTGAACGCTGGATGAAGAAGATTGATTGATGCTGAGTTTATCACGAATGAGCATTGGGATAACCTTCTCAATGTTAGGCAATTTATTAAGAAACAAGAGTACTAAACTGTTATGTCATATCAGTCCTCTTCATGCACATGGGCAAAACCGCCCATTCCCCTCGACCAAGCCACAAATTCTTTTTGTTAGAATGAGAAAGGTATCCTTCATTACAGAAACGTGAACTGGGTGAAGGCAGAAACGCAACAAACAGGTGAAGAACGGACACTTATATTTTAAATCGTGTCCGAACGCCGGGGAAAACTCTACCATACTCGGGATACGTAACCGTTATATTGGACACTTCGACGTGTTGTAATAGTTAACAAGCTTGTTTTGTTAGATCAATTACGACTGAGGAGAGAGTTCGATCCTCACTGGGTGCTCCACATTTTCAGCCCTGTGCCACATCTAAGCTCGTTTAGAATATCATTTTACGCGGTGTACTGGTTAGTAAGCTTGTCTGAATCAACTAAAATTGAATAATGAATTCGATCCTCACTGGGTACCCCATACTTTGGGCCTTATACCACATCTAAGCTACGCTTAGAATATCATTAGAGCCATTCGACGTGAAGTAACGGTTAGGTTGCTCAATTACTGTTGAACAGTGAGTTCGATCCTCACTGAAGGCCCTATACATCCGGCCGTGTGCGATGTTTAATCTACGCTTAGAATATCATTATGGCACCTCGACGTGGTCTACTTGATAGCAAGCTTGTCTCGCTCGATCAACTATGACTGAATAGTGAATTTGATCCTCACTGGGTGCCCCATACTTTCGGCCTTACATTGCATCTAATTTACGCTTGGAAAACCGCCATTTTAGGGTACTTCAACGGGATGTAAGCATATCTCGCTAAAACAATTACGACGTAATAGTGTTCGATTCTCACTGGATACCCCATTCTTTCGGATTTGTGCCACATCCAGGTAATGCTTCATTATGAATGGTGTGCTTCAATGATGGTTATACTGTTAAACACTAAATTTAGGAATGTTTGTTGTATTTATTCTTATTATCTAAAAGAGTTAGAATATCTTCTTTTTTAGTTTTTGTATAGAATAAACCCCCTCTAAGAATGCAAATTTTTTCGTTTTTATTCGTTTGGTGTGCACACTTGTAAAAGCTTGTCTTGCCATTCAAGGATTAAATGATTTCCGATATCTTTCTAAATAAATGCCAATGTCAGTGTGTCACACATTTTCAACATTACTCCTAGAGGTCGCAGCCCAACAAATCTTACCATTTTGGAATCAAACCGATTCCATGAATGAATTTAAAACATTCCAGGTCAGATCTAGACCCGAAATCCTGGAATTATGGATTCGCAAGTTTTCCTTACAGTGATTGTTTTCGACGATTTTTTGTGACGTATTTTTTGTCCGAGAACAACTTAAATTTTGAAATAATTGAAATCAATTGCGAAATCCAGCAAAAGTCACCAATGAAATAAAAATATTTGTTTGCACGGAAAGTAAGGACCTGCGTACCTCAACATTTCTTTAAATTAAGTGGCGGCAGAAGAATTAAAGTTGAACTTTTGAAAGGTAAACTTATATATTAATGCAAAACTTAAATGCAGCAATCAATTTTGAGTTCTTCTGAATGTTTATTGTTGCCTATTGCATACGACATCAGTATGCCTAGCGAAAAGAAATCTCCGCCAACAGAGGACCAGATTGCAATCAAAAGAGCCAAGGCTGCAAATGTAGATGAAAAGCCAGATCGGCAGATGGAAGAATTTCCACTGCTGAGTATATGCAAAGACTCTCAAACTTCTGAACAAGCCGAAGGCCCAATCAAGAACCCTCCACAGGAGTTAGCTTAAATGCCGCCTGATAGGGCGGCTTTTAAGCTAGTTAAAATATATTTACAATGATCTCTTGCCTACTAATTTCACTGCCTTTATGGATCACTAATTATATAATTTCTGTCAAGATTTCTTTTGCATATTTTTATTTTAAATTTCAAATCTTATTTCATCGTTATGAATAAAAATTGATTGTTTTGCCCAATGACTTCTGTTTAATTTTCTTTGTTTCTAATCAATTCAACTCAAACAAGACAATAATGTCAGTAAGTCGCAAGGGGCTATTGGGAAAGCAATACAATGAAAAGATTTTAGAAGGAACCGAAAATCCAGTCCTAAACAGGAAACAAGGAATATACGTCTACTCCTGTTCAAAAGTCCAGGTAGGAGTATAAACCGGGTGATAAGCGAACCTATCTATTTCTGTTAAGGAAAAATATATAAATATATAGTAAATAAAATTTCAAGATTAAGAAGGGACATTAAGTGCATGAGTTGAAGTAGACTTTAGAAGGAACCGAAAACAAACCCTAAATAGGAAACTCTTGCCTACTAATTTCACTGCCTTTATGGATCACTAATTATATAATTTCTGTCAAGATTTCTTTTGCATATTTTTTGCCAAATCTTATTTCATCGTTATGAATAAAAATTGATTGTTTTGCCCAATTTCTGTTTAATTTTCTTTGTTTCTAATCAATTCAACTCAAACAAGACAATAATGTCAGTAAGTCGCAAGGGGCTATTGGGAAAGCAATACAATGAAAAGATTTTAGAAGGAACCGAAAATCCAGTCCTAAACAGGAAACAAGGAATATACGTCTACTCCTGTTCAAAAGTCCAGGTAGGAGTATAAACCGGGTGATAAGCGAACCTATCTATTTCTGTTAAGGAAAAAATATATAAATATATAGTAAATAAAATTTCAAGATTAAGAAGGGACATTAAGTGCATGAGTTGAAGTAGACTTTAGAAGGAACCGGAAACCAAACCCTAAATAGGAAACTTCTTCCGTTAAAAAAAGAACACTGAGGAGTGTGAACCGGGCGATAGGTGAACCTATCTACTACTGTTGAGAAAATAAGAAATAAAACTTCAGAATTTTACGCTGAGACATTAGAAGAATAAAGTTAAAGTAGACTTCAGAAAGAATGGGAAACCCAATCTTAGACTGGGAATGTGGGATAAACCTCTACTGCTTTTCAAAATACAGGCAGGTGTTTGATCTGGACGATAAGCAAACCTATCTCTTCCTATTGAGAAAAGAAAACATAAAACCAATCGGGAATAAAAGTTCAAATTTTTAGGCGGAGACGTTGGAAATATAGAATTGAAATAGACTTTTGAAGGAAGCAGAAACCCAATCCTGAACAGGAAATAAAGGATAAACCTCTTCAAAATGCCAGAGTGGAGTGTAGACTAGACGAAACGCGGACATATCTATTCCTATTGAGAAAAGAAAATGTAAAACCAATAGTGAATAAAAATTCAGATATTTAGGTGGTGACATTAGAAATATGGAGTTAAAGTAGACTTTCTAGATGGCAAAAAATATAAGGTCATCAAATGAAATCGACTGTGTGGCTTTTCTCTTAAATTCTTCCCCGTTACTTACTATTAGAAATTCTGCAGAATGAAACCGATTAATACCTTTTTTATTATAAATAATAGTCGAGGGAGTAAGTATAGTTAAAAATGTAATAAGATGACAAAAAATAGCTAATCTCCTTCTGCTGGGAGTTCTAAATTTTCCATATTATTTGCGTTAAATAGACTTTTAACACATATTGTCGATATTGAATTATCGTCCACCATAGAAATTCTTTCACATAGAGGAAATTTCACAAGCCACTCGCTAATATATCGCTATTTTCATTAGTTCAAATCAGTTCACACCTTCCCAGTTGACTTGCAATGCCTCGTATAATGGGACGAACAATTCCATTTCTTTTGTATTCCATTAGTAAATAGGAAGTTTCAGTTAGAGAGCGTCTTGCTAAGATCAGGTAATTTGTGGAAGACAGCGCGAAGAGAATGCTTTCTGTTGTATCCTCGACGTGAATGATACAGAGAAGAAGGAGTGCTTAATATATTTATTCAGCACCAGTATCCGGTGCTAACGGATGCATACAAAAAACATAGAACAATAAGTTACAAATCAATTAACAAGACAACTTAAAAGGAATAGAGGAGGGTCAAATGCTGTATAGCCAAATGAAATTAGATCAGTCTGAATATTAATCAGCTTATTAATCAACTGTTAAAGTCCTTAATCGTAGACTAAGGCTAAGAGCCAGGCCAGTTGGAAGAGTGCTGAAGGGGTGCTAGGTACTCAACAACACTTTCTCGATTAGTTCAAGTATAACTTCAGCTAGTCTAGGGTTAGCCGTTATCTTTCTTATATATTCCCCAAAATCGTACATCTTAGGTCTTACTCTCACGTACATAAAAGAACCTCGTTGCATAATCCTCTTCCTTCAGTGTATCTTAGGCCTTATATATCGTCATAAATTGTAGCTATTCCCGTTACGGTCATGCAATTTCATTCAGTGACCATAACTTTGAGTGTATATTGGGCCTATTTATCCGCATTTTTTTTACACTCATAAAACAACTGGATGCAGTAACCATCTATTTTGAGTGTATTTTGAGCCTATATATCATCATAAATTGCAATTACTAGCTATTACTCATACGTTCATACAACAACCTCATTCAGTATCTCTCTACTTTGAGTGTAAACTGGACGTATACTGTAGGCTTTCATAAGTTTTTAGCCACATTTAATTACAGCAAATTTGGCTTGTAACGTCTCTTTTTTTCAGACAATAATGTGTTAGTATCAAGCCACTCTCATCTATGAACGATAGTTGAATTATATTTTGCAATGAAAGTTCGAAATTTCAACGAGGGTAAATAATAGGATGTCATCAGTGTGACAAGTCAAATAGAGAAATTGCTAGTTTTTTTTCAGGTTAATCATCAGATAGTTAATAATATTGTCAAGAAATTTAATGAAGTAGGCCATTGTCGTATGGAACAACATCCAGGAAAACCAAGCGTCATGAATGAACAAAAACGGCGCTGAAGAGTAATGTCAACTGAAACTATCGACAGAGCTTCAAAGATGTCGTCAACAGCAGGGAAATGTCGCCATATGTGGCGAGAAAGTCTCTGAAAGAAATAGGCTATCAAAGAAGAGTTGCAAGAAAGAAGCCCTTGATTTCAGAGGTTAACAGGAACAGGCGTATGGACTGAGCGAGAGAATTCCAGAGCAAAGATTATGAATTTTGGCAGTCTGTAATTTGGTCAAATGAAAGTAAATTCTGCCAATATTCGAATTCGAGACAGGTTTATGTTAGGAGAAATCAGAATGAGACTTGGAACACTAAATGTCTGCAGGCGACCGTGAAACATGGAAGAATTGGAGTAATGGTGTGAGGCGCTGTCTGGTTTGGAAGGAAATATGAGTTAATTATTGTTGACGAGTGGTTGAATGGTCCAAAATACTGTCAAATATTGGAGAAAGGACTAATCCCACTATTTGAAACCAATCAGACTGACAAGAATGTCTCCCTTTTTTAAAGAAGATGTAGCGCCATGTTATACGAGGGAAGTAGCAAAGGCCTGGAAGAAATCGCATGGAATCAAGTCACTGCCATGGGTAGCCCAAAGTCCTGACATGAATCCAATACGTTTGGGAACACCTTGACCGAAAACTTCGAGAGCGTGCAACCAAAATCACGTCAGTGTCAACCCTTAAAGTAACATTGCTAAAGGAGTGACAAAATACGAATCAGACGATTGTTGATAACTTGATCAAATCCATGAAAAATTGAATACAAGCACTGAAACTAGCAAATGGAGGACCTATTCCATACTAGTTCCAAATACCCTTTATTTATGTTGACTTAACATTACGTTTATTTCTCCTGGTTAAAACTTTTCTTTGGCCAGTGTATATCATAAATTGTATTTTTCTGACTTCTTCTCACGATCACACAAAAACGTTCTTCAGTAACTCTCTACTTTGAGTGCATAATGAGCCTTTATATCATCAAATTTCATTTCGAGGTCTTCCTATTTTGTACAACAAACCCATTAATTAGATATCTAATTTGAGTGCATTTTAGGCCTATATTTCCTCATAAATTTTACTTGCTATTTCTTCCTCTTTTGCACATAGGAGCCCATTCAGTAAACCTCTATCTTGATTGTAACTTGGGCGTATATATCCTCATCAAATATACTCCTTAGCTCTTCCTCTACCACTCGTATAACAACCTCATTCAGTAACACTCTACCTTGAGTGTATCTCGGGCCTATATATCCTCATAAATTGTATTTCTTAGCTCTTCCTCTTACGCTCATACATCAATATCATTTAGTACCCCACTAAATAAATATTCTAAATGTCATAAACTTTTTTTTGCAGTCATGCCATAATTTGGTTGTTGTTTTTCCCTTTTGATTCTACTTAAATAAATTGGAAATCAAGTTTTTTTTCCTTGTGAATTTTATCTGCGTTCTTTCTGTTCAGCAGGGCGTTGATTTCAGTTTTCTAATTAGAAAGAAATGCCAGAAAATTGTCCTTTGGGAATGGGTAAAATCAAAAACAAAGAAACTGATTTGCCTGTTATTTTTTTTTACAGTTATCTCTGTAATTCATTCCAAACTCATTAATTTACAGCTAAACGTTCTCGTCACGTAGCAGGTCCGCTGCATTTTGGTTCGAGGATATTTGAAGTTGTGGCGACATCAGTGTATCGTGGCAATAAACTCTTTACCTGACCCTCATCTGACCGTTCATACCAAGCATAGTCGAAAAAATCCGCACTGGTCAAATAATTAAATAAAAAAATATAATACTATTATTATTTTCTGGGGCGGTATAAGGAGCCGATGATTTTTCCAGTTATGGATCGTATATACCAAATTCCAGTTGAGGTCTGGACGCTGAATAGACATTCAAAGTAAGAAGTCTCTTTGAGAGTGCAATTATTCATCATGACAGCAGAAAATCCTGTTTCTGCACTGTTCTGACGGGGTGTTACTAGCTACGTTTTTTAGGTATTGAAAATGCCAAGCCAATATTCCCAGTGTGAGCTAATGTAGGTATAAAAAAAACAGCATATATTTGCTTGAAACAAAAGTCAAGTATCAACAGTCGTTATCAGCAAACCAGAATCAAAATGGCGATGAAAAGCTGGCAAACAGACTCCAAAGATTTGCAGGAGAGATATAAACACTTTAAACTGATTTTTTTAAAATCGGTATGACCCTGTTGGAGACGTGCTGGATTGTTAATTATTTCAGAAGGATTTTTGTTAATGGATGCGTGTCTTACTGCGTCCCGAACAAATAAACAAATAAACTTTCAAATGCAATCAAGAAAACGAGACATATATAGTTTAGAAAACAATGCAACATTTATATACAATTTATCAATATACAGATTGGATAATCAGTGTGTGTCGTGTATACAAAATGTGTGTGTAATTGTTTGATTCGTGAATGTCTCTTTGTTGATATTGTTCGTTAGTTCGCTGTTTTTTGTTTGTGTCGAATATCGTAATTATGAATAATAAGAGTTTTTGGAAAGAGTTTTTTAGAGTGGTCTACCCTTAATCGTATTTGATGTTTACTTATCTTTTAGTAGTGAATACAATTCACTGTACATAAGTAAGTTGAGAAAAGTGTTCACAGAGTCGATCGTTGAATGTTCGAATGTGAGTCAGTAAATGTTTTCGTGCGCGGCAAAATTATGGTTTAGAACGGCGTGGAGTATATTGGAAATTACTCTGCGAATTCTTGAGACTGACTGTATGAAGTTGGTAATTGTCTTTAACGTCTGGTCAGCAATGACTAAGACGGGAGTCGGTGAATGTCACATCTTGAAACTTGGTAATTACTGCTGCTATTCTCTCTGAAGGTTCAAACGTTCTATGTTTATATCTTCACCGAGTGGCTCGCAGCATATGAGCGGGAAAACAGCTTAGTCACGGGCAGGCGGTTTGATTGGTCGGAACTGACCAATCAGCAAGCCAGATTGGAGGTGATTGACCAATGAATACTCGTTAAATTGTCTGAAGGTAGAATTTGGCTTACTAGATAGGAAGAGTGCATTTCCTACAAAAAGGTAAGGCTGTTTGTGTTGTGGAAGAGTCTACAACCCCATGCAAGACGTTAAAGCAGCTAAGACATAAGTGGTTACAGTGTGTGGAAGAATTAGGAATAGAAACATTAATGATAAGCGGGAAGGGGAGAGAGTAATCCGGAAGACAGCATATTGCAGATAAATTTTTGCAGATTAAAATTGACTGGAAAGCATGGAGCTGGAAGGGAGTTTTACAAACGAGAAGGAATGGAAACGAAACTGTTACCATAGAACATCTATGGTTGCATCTGGCCAGCTCAACTATAAATTGATTAGATCTCGACGCCAGTAGTGCGCTTAAATTTTTTTAAAAAGTCAGTGTACCATAGCCAAGAGCTCATCTGAGCAAATTAACATGAAAGTATTTATAGAAAAGGCACATGGAGTTAATCTTACGGAGTCGAACCGCCAGATTTCTGATTGATTTGTTTTATTTTTTTACGCTTTAATAATCTTTTGCAAGTTATTTATAGCCCGAATTTTTTTAGAATATTTGAAGATAATCATGATTTACTGATACAAGTTCTACTAATTAACCCATAGCTAGGGGAGCTGAAGTCGACTCATACCTTTCCCAAGGATTTTGCGCATAAGTTAAAATAACCAACCCAACTTGAATTCGAACTTGGCTCTCTGATTTCCAATTCCGAGTCGTTATCCATTACACCACCTGCACATCCAAGTTTACAACACCTGGTATACCCTAGTGGTTACCTATTTATTTATTGACCAGGTTCAACGTTGCTCAACCTCTGTGATCGTTCAAGAACTGGTGATATGGATATAAGCTTCAAAATCACTTTAAAACACTGTGAAAAGTGAAGGCGCGTAAATATGTTAATTGTATTAAATACATAGAATTAAATACCTGAATTTAAGCCATACAATCACTGAAAAATTAACCTACGCTTCAGGATCTCAGGGTCAATGTTGACCTTTGTCGAGGATGTCTTCAACGGATCTACGAAGTGTCATTTTGAGCGTCAGACACCAGAAGATGTAAACGAATTCAGTATTTTTCTCCTGTTACACTTTTTTTTATTTATTGGCTAAAAAGATTGATTTAATTTCTGATAGTTTAGAAAAAATAAAAATTCAAATTCTTATAAGCTATCATTTTGCATAGATATTGTATTCGAACTTTCTCCTCCTCCTCCTGTATCAATCGACAGATTAAAAGACATGTCGTCGTCATCGTCTTTGTCACCCGTTCGATCGTCATCCTCTATTTACTTTCTCCTCACAAAATTCACAGAAGAGAGTAGATGGTGGATGCGGTTGGGCGTGTCAGGCCCTTCTGACAGCACGTCGCAGATCCTCTGCATGCTGGTGGTTGGGCTCGAAAGTCTCAGTCCTCCACTCTCGGATGGTCCTACGCCAGGAAGACCGATTTACAGCAACGGTTTCCCAGGTCTCAGGGTCAATGTTGGCTTTTGTCAGGGATGTCTTCAACGGATTCACAAAGTGTCGTTTTGGGCATCCGCATAGCCTCTTACCGCTGGCGAGTTATCCAAACTGGATAGGTGTCAAATGGGACGCATTCTGGAAGCGTGACCGGCCCAAGGAAGGCAATGTTGAAAGATGGTAGCCTCAATGCCGCGGAGAGATGTCCGCGAGAGCACATCGTTGACGGTGATGCGGTCATGTCAATTGATTCTTCGGAGGTTCGTTTGCTATAAAAACACAAATATATAAAGAGAATAGAAATTCAAAAGATATTTGGAATGCTTTAGATATTCTACGGTTCTTCTAGTTTTCATTTTGGTACAGCTTGTTTATGGATGTCAGTGTTTTCATAACTCTTTTAAATTGTTTTGCGCAGTTAAGTTTTCTTTTAAGTATGCCGCGTGTTTGTATTAGGAAGGGTTTGTAAAAAAGTTAACATTTCTGGCAAGTTTCATTGCTGTCAAACGTTTCTGTCAGTCGGGCGATAGCTTTGAAATTTTGTCAGTCTACGTTTTGTACATTTGTTTTCTTGTGTGGTGTTTATTATTTGAGATAAGCAAAATGCGTATGAATTTTAGTCCTTCCAACAGGCGTCGGGATGCAGTCATCAGCAGGATCAAGTTGAAACCGCAGTGGAATGTCGAACGGCTCATGTTGCTTCTTTTAGTGAAGCTTTTATATTGGGGATTTACTGGGCGTCTCTTTCGCCTTTAACTGACTTACTGGCAGTAGGTGCGAAATGTAAACACAAAACATTATAATTTATTTATTTTTATTTATTTTCTTTTAATTTTAAGTAATTGTTTGATATTTTTAAATAACTTACAGCACAGTTTACACATTAACAATGAGTTCAAAAGCACAAGAGATTCCGCTATATTAAAAGCAATTGTTTGCGTTCATTAGATGATTGTGTGAATCTCTATCTATAGAAGTCAGGATGAGTGTGTGTGTGTGTGTGTAACGAATGCACGGCCGCAATTTCCGACGGATTTACACCAAAATTTACATGTACATGCTCTAAGTTAGCGAGAAGGCCAAGACCGACATTGCATTTCCCAACTCCCATCGATAGTGGAAATAATCGATTTTTTCATGCTTCTACGGCAGTTTTCGTGTAGATTGCGGCCATTTTGTACTGGCCAGAGTGAGAGCCTATAACTGGATGCCACGAATAGGCAGGAAGATTCTATTGGCCAGCGTGAGAGCCAACAGCTGACTGACACGAATGTTAACTAGCATGCAAAAAAATCGATAGCTGCATTCGTCTTAAGTGGGAAAAATTTAAATCTGCATGGCACTTTACTCCAATTGGCTCATTTGCTTGCTTAAACTCAACGTAGATTCTGATTCCGCAGAACTGGGTTGGGTGTGAAAAAAATATTTGTTGTTAACATTCTTTTTCATTCGGTTTTTCCAGTTACGAGTCCTTTTTAAAGCTGATCGTTTTGCGTTCATTTTGTTTAGTTCTTTTTTCGTAACAGATTTAATGTTTAGTATAGAGCTTAGAAAAAATTCGCAGCGTGAGATAGGCAAGAAGTAAGGCATGTAGCAACATCAGCACGGCAAAGGGCACTCCTTTAAAGGCAAGGAATGGCAAAAATATTTTAAGTCAAGTGATAGCGATTGCTGTATGAGTCGTACGATTTTTGAATCAAGCATGGGCAACGCCGGGCCATACTGCTAATCTACCAATAAATGCTTCAAGATACAGTTCATCTAACAATTTCTTTTCCATGGATAGCAACATGTATGATTCCAAATTCTCCTCAGACAGCGAATTTCTTAACCTTGTCTTTATGATCTTAATCTTTGAAAATTTCCTCTCACATTAGACTTGAGGAACTTATAGTGTGCAGATGACTTTATAAAGGTTTTATTAATGAAACCGTTTGTTTGATTTTGTTTCTTTATTGTATTTTTACTTGATATAGGGGGATTTCATTCCAGTAGGGGCGTACTTCATCAGGGGCCCACTTGTTTTTCGGGCAACCTGACATCCTGGTCAATCCGCCAGAGTTCTTGTGCTTTATTTTAAATAAACAAAAGTTTGTAAAATCGAAATTGATTTACATGCTGTGTCTAATTTTCCTACGTGTGTTGTGTTTACGGCTTTGAATTTAGAAAATATTTTAATACAATTTTCCTTTCTTCTTCTTCTTCTTCTTCTTCTTCTTCTTCTTCTTCTTCTTCTTCATCTATGTGTAATGTTCCTTCAGAACGAGGGAGATCAAAGTTAACCACAATTTTCTTATCTTTTCTAGCCCTTAGTAAAATCTATATATTTAATATACCTCCTACACCCGGCAGGTCCCTGATCGGAATATGGGAGGTTTTGAAGATCCTCAAACCACCTTTTGATTGCTGTTGTTCCCAAGTCCACCCTAACCCGGTTAAGGTTCCATCTATGAGCAAACAGTGTACCCAAAACAAAAACACGATGAAAGTGTAAAATGCATTTTGATAGTAAAAATACCAGCAACACACACACACACACACACACACACACACACACACACACACACACATATATATATATATATATATATATATATATATATATATATATAAAGAAAGAACAGTAAGATATATAATCTGGTGTTCTTATAGATATTCATATATATATTGTTTTTCATGTTTTGAATATACGCTCTTTTAGCGCTAGAGGGCGTCGTCAGTGATGTTCTGGAAATGGATCATTGGGCAGTTTCGGGTCTTTCAAACCTCATACTGACCTCACCAAATCGACCCCCTCAGAGCTGATCAGACTCTGAAACACCCTCTAAAAAATGCTTGTAGACACTGACTTCTATAAATATACCCCGTTATCACACATTTAAGTTCTTACATGAGAAACAATATATTACTAGGTTTATATAAAAAAAATAAAAGTTTACTAAATCAAAGAAATTAATTAGCTATTTTTGCCGCCATTGTCATAAATTTTACTTAAATAATATTTAGATATAAATTTAAAAAATAAAAATAGTAATATGTATATTACTATTTTCCTACGTGTGTTGTGTTTACTGCTTTGAATTTAGAAAATATTTTAGTACAATTTTCCTTTCTTCTTCTTCTTCTTCATCATCATCTATGTGTAATGTTCCTTCAGAACGCGGGAGATCAAAGTTAACCACAATTTTCTTATCTTTTCTAGCCCTTAGTAAAATCTATATATTTAATATACCTCCTACATCCGGCAGGTCCCTGATCGGAATATGGGAGGTTTTGATGTTATACTAGATGTGAAACTACTTCTACATACTGTAAGTGATTCTAATACATTTACTTGTTCTAAAAAGAAATGTAGTATATTAAAAATTAAAAGTGAAAATATTTTTCAAATCGTAGTTAAATAAAACGTATTCTAACCTAAACACCCACAAAAATCTTTAAATATAAAAATAAAAAAAAATGCCGTAAGAATTTTTGCCGTTAACAATAATTTTTTTCTTTAAATCCAGACGACATGCATTTAACGGATGTTAGATTTCATTGAAAAATACATCCCTACCCCTACCAAAACGTAATTAATAACTGATACATCAAAATACAGCGATAATGAACACGCAAACACCCCTTGTCTGGTTGAATAGATTTCTCTGTATCCTTGGAAACGTGACTTATGATTTTTTGCTGTGCCTTTAAAATCCAGTAATTTAAAAATTACTCCAAAATTCACTTGAGGATGAAATGGAACTAATGTCTTTAATTTAATTACAAATTTAAATTCGAAGTTTTTAGCTTCCATTTTTTTAAACATGGTTAGAAATGTGTCACGAAAAAAACATTTTTAAATCCCTTAATATATATATATATATATATATATATATATATATATATATATATAAAGACCGACAATACATAACTAGCAATAAATGTTATCTGTAAGTGAAGGCATACAATAGCGTTCAAAATATATTTAGTTGAAACCATAAAATTGTGTTAGAATTATTTAGATTTCGGCATTAAGTGAACCATAGGCGTTGATACGCCGATAAATAAAATCAACCAATATGAACTTCCATTTTCATTAATCCATATAATATTCTACAATTTCTTAAATCAAACTGTATTCCAAAATATAACTTAACAAAACAAAACACACATATCACCGCCTCTAGTAATTATGTCTCATGTAATCATGTTGAGTATCATCTATCTTGTATTCAGTTGTGAGAGCAGAATAAGATATCGTACTATTATTACTTCAATACTCACAAGAAAATTAAATTTCTGCGTTAAATGACCCATAAGGAGTTGATATGCCGCTAACCAAATCAGCTAGTTACATCTCCTAATCCCTGTCGACCGTTTACACAAGCTAATTACGTAGCTTATTTGCTATTTCCATCTACCTCTCTTACATATATCCTGTGAGTGTCAAATTTTTCAGTCCCTTTTTCCTCATTATGTAAACTAGAAATTTAAAATTTCTCTTCCTGATGTTACGTATAAATATTTATTTTGTTTCTATTTTCTCTAAATCTTTGTCGTTGCTCACATGTTAATTACGTGGTATTCTCAGCATCCTTCTGTATAACTACATTTCTGTTGCTTCAAGTATTTTCTTCATCTGTGAGGAGAATTCACCGCTGTATAAAAGGAATGATGCTACACAAAGGGTCAGTACTCTTTTCTTATTTTCTCGTCAAATTTTCCTGTTTCTTAATACTTTGCTTAGATTTTGTAAGGCATCTTCCGCTATTCCTATACGACTTTAACTTTCGGTGTCGTACTTTCCGTCTTTTCGGAATCCTTCTGTAGAACCACATATTTGTTTGTCAAGTCTTTTCGCCATCTGTGCTGAGATGGCCCAGCATTCACTGTCGATATTACATAACAGTTCTCTCGTGTTGCAGTTCTTTTTCTCCGTTGAGTGAATTGAGCATCATGTTTGAAATCAAGATCAATGCCGGTGTTCCACAGGGTCCCCTCCTCGGTCCTACCCGCTTTCTATTGTATGTTAATGATCTGCCTAAAAGCAAACTCCGATCATCAGCGTGTATCTATGCGGATGGTATAACTATGGTTTATAGGTCTACTTCCCAAAATCTGTACGATTAGTACCCAGTAGATCATCCCCCCCTCCGGCCTAGCCTCGGTGTCTCAACGGGTGAAAGACTAGCTTGTAAAATCCAATACGGCCACACTTAAACTAGTTCCACCTGCACCGAGCAGACCCCGAAATTTCACTTATCATGTGTGATGGGTCTTCTCTCATGGAGCCTTAAACGGCTCTTCGGAATCAAACTCTCCCCAGACTTCAAGAGGAATTACTAAAGATGCTGAAAAAATGATCGATCAATTGTACTGCGCCAGTAAGTATCTGACCCCACCCTCTGCTATACTCCATCTTTACAAGAGAACAGAACAATAATGGAGTATTGCTAGCATACCTGGGCTTTCTTTTCCATGTTCTTCTTCCTGTTCGTAAGACTTCCCAGTCGATTTCGCGAAACTCCACAAGAGTAGACGTTTTTGGCTTGAACCTCTTTCACGTTTCTTCGCCATTCAAATCTTCTTTGTTTGCCCGACGTTTCCATCTTCTTTTTTTTTCTTTTTTAATATAGGTGCATCCACTAATTCAGCATACGTAAGGATTAAAATGATGTTTTTTTTAAATGAAAAGGCTTTCCTAGAGCTTTCATTTTAACTTTAATTCAAACCTAAAGGATTTAAAATACTATTATTTCCAGTAAGCAAAATATTCTGTGGTGTGTTTCAGACAGAAATGATATTGATTGGAATCGATATTTGTTTTCAGCTAAATCGATAAAATCGAACATTGTGACACATTTGTGAACAAAAGTTAATTCTCGGATTTAAAAATCTTGCAAAAATAAAATATATTTTTCTGAAACATAACTTGAAGAAAAATAGCTGTGACACTATTTAGGGTTGCGTGGGAAAAAAAGAGGCGAGAATTAATTAAGGTGATAAGAAGCTATCACGAAAAGACACGGAGCGATGTTATTTTTTTCTAACAAAGAAAAGTGGTAATGATTTTATTTTCATTAGCAAAGAAAGTACTTTGTAAGATCGCGAATCTGTCGGATTTAATTTATGATGACGCGCCGAATAAAAGAGAGCCGTCTGCCCATGGCGATAATGAAAATTTCAAATTGGCCGAGTGGCCTACGGGACAGAATGCTAAGAGATAATATTAATTAAGCACGCACTGACCGAAAATGGCTTCAGTTTGGACCACCCCCATATCATTTAGGAAAAACACCTGTTTTATGTCAGAGCTGGCCATGATAAAAATTTGTTATCGGAACAAATAATTGGCGACAGGGTGCAAAGTCATCCAGATGACCACCCACTTGATGCTGGCGAAAATCTTGATTGACGAACTTCAGATGAAATTCCATTAAGAGAGAGATTAGGTCGTGGGAGGTCTGCTCATGGAAGAGAAAGAAAAGAAAAATAAAAAAAGGAAAGAAGATAATTTATTTTTTTCCTTTGAGCGATAATTGCAAACACTCACGCTGCTGAGCGTTCATTGGCTGAAGGGTGGCGTGAGCGGTAGGCGAAGGTAAACTATGAAGAAGGAGGGGAGGCCTGTTGACGCCCTCTGAAGGGATGGTGTGAGATGCCACTGTTGGAGAGAGGGGAAAACCTGTTGACACCCTCTGAGGGGATTGTGTGAGATACCCATATGAGAAAGGAAGAATTTGGGAGGACGATTCCCTTAAATTAGAAATTAAGGACTTCCAAAAATGGAAAGTAGTAAATTTTCCTGACCGAAAACAAAGAAAATTCTTAATGCGGATTTAGAATTATCAAGGAACCTCAAACCCCGACAAGTCCACCCCGGTTTTGGTTGGCGTCCATATAAGCAGAGTCACAGCGAGTGGACGGCAGTTGAGATTGAAGACAGGCAAGAGTTGAGCTGTGAGCTCTGAGACCCGCCTCGCAGAAAGCTGACTTAAAATTCAGGCATTCTCGACCCCAACTTCTAACAATTTATTTTTGAAGAACGACTTAGACTCACACCACCAAAACAAGTTTTACGAATATCGCCTAAAGATACACCAAAACCAGTTTCTTAAAAGAACAATTTAAGATTTTAGGACTCGCCTAACAAACACAAAGTGTCACGAATCCATATTAGCGGTTTGGGAGAAAGACGCAGTCCTGTATTCAGCAACCAGATATAAAATATTGTTATTCCTTTTTAACACATTTGAACTTTTCGAGTTATTACTTTATTTTCTTTTACATATATTTGTGCGGTATTAGCCTTGTTCGGACTCGACTTGCATTACGGCTCGGCGACTGATTGATTTCGTCTACCTAAGATCAAATCACAACGTGGGTAGGTTAGACTAGAAATCAAAACAGTTACTTCGGTAACCAGACGTTGGAGGCGAGCTGGGAACGACAAGGCTGATGCCGAATCTAACCAGATTCCCATCCGAATCAGCAAAAGGTTAGAACGTCACATTTGGTGCCGCGACCAATACCAAGTCACATTGGTCGTCGCAGGATAGAACGGCGACGGGGCAGACAGCACGGGGTGACGTCACATAGCAAATTTAAAGTTAAATTAATCTGATTTGAAACGACTATTGATTACCTATAGTATAAAATATAGTATACAAGCATTTCTTAACCACGGAGTCTTGTTTTTCTGATGTGTTAATTGATTTATTGAATGATAGCCGAACGTGTTCATAGTTAAGTATGGTGGAGCAGACGATAAAGTTCATATGAGTTTTTTTTTTCCGTAAAGAGGGCACCCCTTAAAATATGTGACCTTTTAATAATAATGTTAGGTTTGAACATCCATACTTAGAAATTCTGCACGTATATACACATAGAAAAACAAATCAAATAATCTTTTAAAATTATTTTGGATCATCAGATTGTAATAATCTTTAAAATTTATGATTAGTCAATATAGTTTTACTTAATAACAATATTTTCTAAGAGTTACCGCAATAAAACGGAATTTTAAAGGATTTCAAAACTTTAAAAATTATTCAGTTTAAAAGTGTAAAGAAATGAAAAAAATCTTATAAAAATTCATTTAACATCAAATTTTTTTTTCGTGAGACAATATTGTCTTTAATATATATTATTTATAGAATTAATTAAAAACTTCTCTAATTAAATAATGACTTATTTTTATTGTGTTTTTTATTTTTCGATTCAGATCATATTTTTCGTAAGACGGTGTCTGATTTTGAAATAAACACTGGGTTATTTAAATTTTTCAAAGAATTTTGTTTTTACTTATGTAGTCAGTAAATATTACAACGTTGAATTTCTCAAGTTTTCATAAAATTAAGTAAGGGGGTGAAACACAAGTAAAAAAAATATTTTTACCAAGATTTTCTAGTGAGAAGTATTTCAAAAATAATTTCATTCCTTTGTGAACGAGTCCTGAAAATTTCATTAAAATGTGACAATTATTTGATTTTTGCAAGAATTTCCAAATCAATGTGTCTGTCAGCGCAAAAAAAAGAGGTGCAAAATTTGCTTTGCTAAAAGTTAGTAGAAACGCTGACGTAAGAAAAATAAGAATTTTCTAAAAAGAAAAATTCATTAAAAATTCAAATTCCTTCCTCTAAATAATAACAAAAAGATTTTGACGATAAAGTTTTGTTTTCATTACGTTTAGAGCATGGCTTCATCATGGTATGCTGATTATTTAGCGATTTCATGGAGCGATTTAATATCTTTTATTATTTACACTTTAAAACTTCTGATGAAAGATCAATTCTAAATTAAATCTAGACAGTTAAACTGATTCCAAAAACAATATCTTCTCTTACGGGATTCACTTTAAAAAATGTTTGATTCCATTCTCTTATACAAATATAACACAATCATCCTAATAACTGTGCCTGTCCTTCCCTTTGTTAGTACGCACGACCGTTACGCCCTGCCAATACCTCGTAAATAATGGACTGTCCCATTTTGATCGCGTGGAAATAGTGTTTTTCCCTTCAAAACACTATTTGGTTTCAGTGGGAAAATGAAATAAAGAATGAAAGATAGAAGTGAAAAGAAATTAAGTTTAAGATTAGGCTGATGAGAACTGATACTACACTTTGATCTTAGCTAAAAGGCCGAGATGCAAAAGTACTTACCGCCCATCCCGATGAGTTAAGGATGCGACACAAGGTCAGTTGTTTAACGGGCCATGATGTACAAAGCCCCAACTTAGGCGGGTTTGGGCACAAGATTGTTCTTAGCTGGTCATTACATCTCAGGCCAAAAGGAAGAGTTGCCATTGTATTTTCTTGCCGCTCCACGCTGTTGGGAGGGAGGGGTCCGAGCGTGTGCACTCAGGCCAGGTTTAAAAATAGACCAGAAACAACAGTGGGTTGCGCTGGTACCGGTATTACTACCGATCTCCACTGAGAGAGAGATAATGCCGCAGACAGCTGTTTCAAAAGACCGGACACCTCTAAATAATATTTTCAATTGTAGCCAGAGACAGAACTGAGAGATAAAACGTAGTTTATCCGCCCTGAGGTAGATTGCTACCTTTTGATCCTAGCGAAAATGTCTGAGAATCAATGTTGACCGCGATTAAAAAAAAAAAAATGAAATTTTTCAGACGGCTTGTATGGAACGACGTAAATTGACTAAAGCAATCGCTAAAAATCCACTTACCATCGTTCGTTGAATTACCTTAAAATTATTATGAAGATAAATGTTTGCAATATGGGGACTTGGAAAGAAAGAAAGAAAGAAAGAAAGAAAGAAAGAAAGAAAGAAGTGTATAAGTCTCCTGAAAATACCTCATTATTAATGGACTATTCCGTTTTGATTACGTAAAAATGCAAATTACATAAGAAAGAAAGAAAGAAAGAAAGAAAGAAAGAAAGAAGTGTATAAGTCTCCTGAAAATACCTCATTATTAATGGACTATTCCGTTTTGATTACGTAAAAATGCAAATTACATAAGAAAGAAAAAAGAAGAAAAGAAAGAAAGAAAGAAGTATAAGTCTCCTGAAAATACCTCATTATTAATGGACTATTCCGTTTTGATTACGTAAAAATGCAAATTACATAAGAAAGAAAGAAAGAAAGAAAGAAAGAAGTGTATAAGTCTCCTGAAAATACCTCATTATTAATGGACTATTCCGTTTTGATTACGTAAAAATGCAAATTACATAAGAAAGAAAGAAAAGAAAGAAAGAAAGAAAAGAAGAAGTATAAGTCTCCTGAAAATACCTCATTATTAATGGACTATTCCGTTTTGATTACGTAAAAATGCAAATTACATAAGAAAGAAAGAAAGAAAGAAAGAAAGAAAGAAAGAAAGAAGTGTATAAGTCTCCTGAAAATACCTCATTATTAATGGACTATTCCGTTTTGATTACGTAAAAATGCAAATTACATAAGAAAGAAAGAAAGAAAGAAAGAAAGAAAGAAAGAAGGAAAGAAGTGTATAATGTCTCCTGCTAACACCTTATTATTAATGGATTATTCCGTTTTGATTACGTAGAATAGCAAATTACATAAGAAAAAATAAGGAAAGAAAGAAAGATCACGGTTGTTTCAATGAAATGGAACAATTTCTCAATTTTAAATCTTTTCACTTCTCCCTACTTCTTAAAATAACGGCCATGTTTATATCACAGAAGTTATTTAATATTCCGTATTGTGATAATGGACATTCATTAAATACGTTAGCGGCTGACTGTAACGAAACTGATCACAATTCTGTTTAAATTGCGGCTCTAATTAAAAGAGAAAACATTTTTTACTAATTCGAAAATGTTTTAGAAAATGCTTTAATCATCAGATTATAGGCAGTATATTTGCGTGCAGGTTCTTACAAGGTTTCAGTTTTCTTGACAAATCTTCTGTTATTACAATGTGAGATATTCAATAACAAAGATGAAAGAAGCATAAACAAAAATGAAAATAAATCTAAAGGAAATCGGTTAGATCATGTACCCAAAACATTCTCAGCATCTCTCTTCCTTCCTGCGCATTTGTTTTATGAACGTAATATTAAGGCCATGTGTGGTGTGAGGTCTCTCAAATATTTATAGATGCTACTCAATGAACATTATAAATAACAGTCAGTGTCTTTATACTGGAACAAGAAAATACACCAATATATTCATATACGTGTATGTTTATTTATATGTGCAAGACGAAGATCTGTATTTGTGTGTAATAAGCAGCGTAGGATAAGTACAGCCATCTACGAGATGTTGCATTAAATTGCATGAGACACAAGTTGCGAATTTGATTTCTAATGATCCAGAATGATGATAAGGTTTCATCATTCTAAAAATAACCTCATCAGTGATGACAAAAAATAAGGATATTCCATCACCCTTGAAATAAAGATTAAAAAATTCATCATCCTAAACACAACTTTGTCACCAGTGATAAAAGATGATAAAGATACTTCATCATTCTAAAATCTGATTATAAAAACGACTCTTCCACCACAAGCAATATCAGTCAGTAGAGTAGAAAGTAGCAGTAGCAGTAGTAAAAAGGTCCATCAAATACGTATCCCCATCCCTCCGTAAAAATAAAAAACTGACGACCTCAGACGTTATCCTCACTAACGAAATTCTCGGAACAACCCCCCACAAAAAACAAAAAAAAAAACAAAACAAATAAGCACCAACTATTAAAGCAACAAAAGAAACAGTAACACTAAGAACATTTTTAACATACATTATACCAATACTTGAAATTCACATCACGAAAAAGAAAAATACACATTCTTGTTATTAATGTCAACATATATCTCAAGTTTTGTACTTTATGTACTAATTTACATAGTGGAGTACTGACCATATAAATATGGGTTGGTACCGGGAAGACGGGGGAAGTAACAAGAGATCCAATCCAGAGACTCTGCCCGACTGCGATTAAGTCAACCCATTCTACAGGAACAGTCTTCCCAAGAATATACCAAACTATCTGTAAATATTGTGTACCTTTTCCTTGTTTCAATACATTTTGTTTACGTACATTTTGTGTTGTATTATTATTATTCCATGCTTATCCAAGCTTCAACAATGTTATTGCTGTACGTTTTTATTTTTTCATTTTCCATATAAAAAAGAGAAAACGATTCATCGTATCCTACAAATACATATAGCAACGGTATAATTACTTAAACTACCACGGTGGAGTTATGGATAGCGGCTCGGATTGAGAAATCGGTGAGCGAAGTTCGAATTCCAATCGAATCCATTACATTTACTTACGTGCTAATACCCTTGGGAAAGGTATGAATTCTTCCCCCAGCTATAGGTAAATAGCAGGACAGATCAGTTTCTATAGCTTTGGATGGCAACTGAAGAAAGAAATGGTAACCTACTGCGGGAAAAATCTGCCTCGTCAGTCATGTGTTGAAAGATACATGATCGCCTATACGTGTTTCACGCATGGCACACATGTGACTGACCACAACATTGATCTCCTATATGTTTAGAAAGTGTTGTGCATAGCGGAAAAATAAGGAAAACAGCACCAGCCTACAACAACAAATACCAAAACTGTGAAGAACATACTTATAATCACCTTTCCAGGCCAACACAAATTACTAAATAAACGATCAGTTATTATCTCAAATTGCAGACACAGAAAGGAATTTTTATTACGTTACTTAAAAATCGAAAGATAAAAACGAATATTTTATAGATCATCAAGAAAAATGCAAATATATGTAACATATACAGTGCAGTGTAACATATTTTATATATAGAATATATATATATAAATGAATAAAAATTTTGTGTAGAAAGACCGACTAACCTTCTCTAGATTTCTTATTGAAATATGGTCTTGTTCATCCGCTACGAGGAGACGTCTGCTCACGGAACAAGGGGAAAAGAGGTTCGTCAAATCTTAGCGCTTTTCAGTCGCACACTTGTCGTACTGAACTATCACAGTCCCAAACTATAACATCATGTGATTAAACCCTTCTTCCTTGACTCTTTGATTCCATTGTTTTCGTTAAAGTCTTACTGACTAGCATCTATTAGCGCTAAACGAACTTATGGGTCATTTAAAGTCAAAATTGAATTTTCATGGCAGCATTAGTATTTTCTTTTACAAAAATATATTGCTTACAATTTCCCTTTTACAAATTGTTGTAATCATTTTTTTCCTTGCCAAAATATATTGCGGATATTTATTTCCTTAAAAAAATGTATCGCTGATAATATTTTTTTGCATTTTTTTTTCAGAAACGTATTGCTGGTAATTTTTCTTACTAGGAAAATGTGTTGCTGATACCTTTGCTATAAAAATGTATTTCGACACTTTCATAGTGTTTTGACTCCAGTTTGTGTGTGTGTGTGTGTGGGGGGGTTCACTATTTGCCCATAACTGGAACCCTAATGTGCTACAACCCCGGGGTCAGGTTGGACCTGAGAACTAAAGCACTTACGGTGGTTCGACGCTCCTCAAAACCTCCCGAGCAAAGGCCTTGTTGCCGGATGTAATTTATCGTCATACCCAGGACAAAAGAACTTTACAACAAAAAGTAAATAAATGAAATAATAAACAAATCAATAAATTAAGTAAATAATAAAATAATGATAAATGCACAGATATCTACAAGTAAGTAAATTTAATAATAGTCAGCAACCAAGAATTATGCGAATAAATACAAAGTAGCCGAAGTAATAAGCCATAAATCATGAGTTATGTTAACAAAAAAACACGATACAATGGATACAAATAACCGCATTCCGGCACACAATTGTTTCTACTCAAATAGCATTTGAGGTTTGTATAATTTGAAATATAACCGCTACCGCCTACCCAACAACCGTTAGGATAGTACAATGAACCGGAAATAGCTGACCTCGTTCCCAGGACCGGCACAGTGTATTAGCAACTCGGGCAGTCGCCAAGGGCGCCATCACCAGCGAGGGAACCATCATACCGCCATGTTATCTGTTTGGGATTTTCAAAATTAAAGCTTATAAAAACACTTGCGGTTGTCCATGACTCAAGATACATCAAATTCTCTGGCTATTTTGTCAATAGAAAATGATCTTGTAAAGAAGATAGGTATAGAAAGTGGCATGAAAAAATTTGCAAATCTAAAGTCTTAAAAAATGTTTTAGGTAGAATAATGAATGTTTTCTTTGGATCGTATTAGGTTGAATTTTGTAATAAAGTCGTTATTCTACATTTTCACAGTATTTACATTAGTCGGACTATTGTCCTCATCTTTGTTGCCATATTTGTCACAACGTTTCGGCCGTTGTACGCTCCGGCCTTCTTCAGGTGGTTGGAATTTTGAACTGAACCCATTATTTCTCCTCAAGGACACATGGCACAGTGGTTAAAGGCGTTGGTTAGATCCAATGACAGACCCAAAGAAGGTGACTTCAATACCTGGTTAAGGAAGTGGAGAAATTTCAGAGGGAAAATTAGCAGGAGATAACTGATAACTGACATCCATCAAACATGGCACGTGGAACTAGAACAGTCTACCCCAGTGATCGAAATAAAGGGTTCAGTTCGAAATTCCAACCACCTGAAGAAGACCGGAGCGTACAACGGCCGAAACGTTGCGACAAAGATGAGGACAATAGTCCGACTAATGTAAATACTGTACATAATACCTCATCTCAGAAATATAGACAGACTCTACATTTTCAATTTTAAACCTTGTGAAAATTTAAAAGAATTATACTTGTAAGGTCGCCGAAGTTCAGCTTGCCCGATGTGCTAGTAACCCGAGGTCCATCACAGCTTGCGGCCTATAATGCCCATTTAACAGCATATATAAATATTTGAGAGATCCCACACCAAACATTACCTGAATATTATGCTCAGGCGACAAATCATATGCACGAATGAAGAGTGATGCTGAGAAGTTAATTTTTTTTTAATATATCTTTCGTGTATATTATCTAACCGATTTTATTTAGATGCTTTTGTTTTTGTTTGTGTTTCCATCACTTTGTTTATTAAATATCCCATAATGTGATAACAGAAGATCTGACTAGAAAGGTGAAACGTTGCAAGAACCTGGACACTAATTTACTGTGGATAATTTGATGATTAAAGGACTTTCTAAACATTTTCAAATTAGTAAAAATTGTTTTCTCTTTTAATTAGAGCCGCAATTTTTTAAAACAAAATTGTGCTCAGTTTCATTACAATGAGCATCTAATGTAATTAATGAAGGTCACAATGTGGAATACTGAATAACTTCTGCGATATGAACATGGCCGTTAATTTAAGTAGGAAGAAGTGAAAAGATTTAAAATTGACAAATTGTTCTATTTCATTGAATCAATCGTTAAACAGCTCGAATATTCCTTCTTTATTTATTTATTACTTCAGGCTTGGCACCAAGACTTCCTGTCAATTCAAGGAGAGCCCATCTGGTCACAGAAAAAGCGGGACAAGCTCTTGTCTGAGAGAGAATCCAGTACAATCGTTGGATAAAACAGAGACAACAAGCTCATATCTCCCAGAGTTATATTTGTAGCGGCGCCGAAGTTTAGCTTTATCGAAGTGCCATCAACCTTAGGTTTGTCACTTCCTGTACCGGTACAAAGTGCAATTTGTACAGAAGTTGCAGCTAACATCAACAATGCATAAACTACTGTCCAACTGTCTAATGAAGATACTGAAGTCGTTCACCTAGCTGAGAATGTATGGTAAGAGTCGTTTCCATTTGAATGGATCTTGATTTTGAACTCAGTCAATGATTGCTGCTAAACCTTCTGTATTTATAAAATGATCTTCAGTTGTTCCGTACTGCATCATCTGTAAAATCAAGAAAGAAAGCAACCATCGTTTTACTTTATTTTGTTCTTTCTATAGGAATAGAAAATACACGTCGTATAAAGAAAGGTAATTACATCAGTTCTGAATATGTCGGCTTCTCAAGGACGTTATTTTAGATAAATTAACCAAATAACAAATTTAATTTGTAATTTTTAGTGCTTACTGAACTTTATAAAAAAAAAAGTCTGCTTGATTTAATTATATTTAATTGATAAATTTTGAACAATTATTTTATAAACGAAATGTTGGTGAAGCTATATTAAAATATAATTTGATAAAAATATAAATCTATACATCCTAAGTATTATAAATGCCGACGTTGTTTGCTTTGTGGTTAGTAGACAATAAAATTAAAATTATACAAAATTAGCAAATTGTAGACGAGATAGACTTATTTCGAGAAAATATCGACAAACATTGGCGTTTAGCAAAATAAAATGGCTTCGCAAATGATTATAGGGAAATTCATATTCTCAAGCGGTTTTCGCACGTTCTAGGCGCTTGGAATGGGGAAGAATTTCCAAATAAAATGAAGTAAAAAAATGAGGTTATTTTTCAGGTATTCATTATTGATGTTTGATTGTTGGGTGAATGTCATTTTGAATATTGGCTGGATTTTTTTCTCTATCATTCATTTCTTGGTTAATCAGATCAAATAACTAAATAGATACCTCATCTTTTTTTTTTATTAGTACAACTCAATTATGTTTCCACTGAGTCTGATTTCAGGTATTTGATGTCATAGTAATTTTGAGTACAATCACTGTGCCTGGTAGTAAAGATTCAGATTTAGTCGTAACAGGACTGGCAATAACTGAGTAGTATTAAGAACACACACTCACATCTATCTATCTATCTATCTATCTATCTATCTATCTATCTATCTCTCTCTCTCTCTCTATATATATATATATATATATATATATATATATATATATATATATATATATATCTGTATTATGAAATGGACAAAGTCCGACAATTATTTTAAGACATTTTTATGTTTATACCTTCTTTTACCGGCCTGAATGTCCGAGAAATTTTCACAGAAAATATTCGTCCTCCGTCATTTAACAATAAATTAGATCATGCTCGCTTAACGCTCTTCTGTGGCCAAATCGGTTAAAGGCACGTCAGGCTATAAGACGGTTCCGTATAGGATACAGGTTCGAATCCTGTCGGAGGACGAATATTTTCTGTGAAAATTTCTCGGACATTCAGGCCGGTAAATGTTGTTTAATACTGTTTATTATAAAACAGAGTATTTACTTAACAATTTGTATCTCTAAAAAGAATGTATAAACATAAATATAACATATGTACAACAAATTAAATAAGATAGTGATAGCAATAACCCCGCAATCCTTAAATGTGGCAGAAACATCAGTTAACTGGACGAAATCAATGCGGGATTTTAGTAATATAAATCACTTATTCGTCCAACCACTTACTCAAACACAGACTAATTTAAATAGAATACGAAACTCATAGCCGAAAAAAACGAAAGGCATCTCGCATCCACCAGAGAACTGACGTCTCTGGTCACCTAAACTGGGGAGGGAAGGGGAATTAAACTAAAGAAAATAGGGACAGAAATAAAAGGGGCCAATGAGCATAGATCCATGAGCTAAACAACTTTAAAGAAACTAAGAACAAAAAGGAACCCTAAACTAGCTTAAATCTGGGCGGGGTTAGCCAATGTTTAAAGCAGAGAGAACAATATCCTGATGCTTAAATCTTAAATTAAGCGCCACATTAAGTCAGTTTTACTTGACCCAAACGCGCAAGACTCACCCACCTTTTGCCAAATTTTGATGGAGGGAGCCGGCAAATTTTCATCCTAATCTTGACTTTAAACACCAGCTTAAAGTACAAGATCAGTTAGGATTGAGTGAACTTCTCACGCCCATAGAATTCCTTCTGGCGCGTTATCCTAATCACGACTCTCATAACATCTAATAAGCAAAAGAACACGTAGTGTTCAGCCTTCGTCAACGGGGGTACGACATTGCTACAGACAGGACAAAAAACTTTCCGCGCAGCATGTGAACCATGATGCGTTCAATAAGCTAGCACAAGTGGACTACGACCCTGCAATGAAAGAATGAGTGACCCAGGGTCTTCACCTATCCATCACAGCGGGCGCAGATTTGAGATTTCTTGAAGCCCTTCAAAGCCTTTTGCTAACCCAAGGGGCCCTGTGAATCACCAGCCAGTTAAGTGATGCCTCATCGTTATTGAGGGATTTCAACCCGGTCGGCCACGGCCATATTGAGCGAGATCGTCAATCAGATCATCATGTACGGATACCTAACTGACACAAAATATAATGCCCTTCGAGACAACGCCTGGATGTTGGAGAGGTCATCTGACCCCTGTAAGAGGTGTTTCAGAGCTCGATAGAAGGAGCACTCGCCTCGAGGTAAACGGCGGGCCTCCTCCGCACACGAGTGCAGACTTCTCAGAGATGGGAAGTTTTTACGGGCGTTTTCCTTCCAGAAGGCGCCCTTCTCATCGGAATCGCGACACATTGGATCTAGGAACGCGATGCGAAGCGTGTGTTGATGAATCTCAACGCTAAGCATATCCAGACATCCTTCAGAAGGTTGGCGGTAACGGATCTCCCGAAGTATCTTAGTGGCCTTACCTCCTCACAAGAGAGAGAACAAGAGCCTTACTAATGATATTAGTGTGGGAGACGGAAATGGAAGCACGGAGAGTTGGTAAAGAAGAATCGAGTAGATGTGCGAGTCACATCCTTCTGCACCCCCCCCCTTTAAGGAAAGGTTCCTCAAGACTACAGACGAACGCTCTGCTCTTTTACCTCCAACCAATTAATTTCTAACTGGATATCGGGACCGAACCAGACGCCGAGTAACTTGAACGGCCCGTTTCGTTCAGAGGAAAGGTCCGGGAAGAGAAACTCCTTTCCACTCACCCAACCGCCAGCCAACAGACTTATCGCGTTTGATCTTGGAACCTGTCACCGTCTCGTACCCTCTGATTACTTCGCTGACTTCGTCAATCTCGGTTCTGCCCGACACAAGAACCGAAACGTCGTCAGCATAGGGAAAATACCTAGCCGATATGGCAGCACCAGGCAGGAAAATTCTACGTAGGATATGATTCTTCATTAACTTGCAAAGGAAAGGTTCCAATGCAAGAATATAAAGCAAAGGCAAAAGCGGATAACCTTGACGAATAGAGCAAGAGAATGCGAAATTTTGCGATCAAACCCCATTCATTTCCACCAGCACACCGGGAGACGCATACAAAAGTTGCATCCAGGTGCGAAAGTATGGCGTGAAACCAACCGCCAAAAATACAGCCCCTAGAAATCGATGGTCAACCCTATTGAATGCCTTGGACTGATCTAAAATGATCAGCGCGGCTTCACTGTCGACTTGCTCAATGATCAAGCGTACCATATGAAGGTTGTCCTAAATAGTCCTGCCCTTCACAGCACAAGTCTTTTCGGAGCCAATTAGGCTAGACCGGATAACCTGCAAACGGTTGCCTAAGATCTTGATTAAAATCTTTAACTCTTTATTTAATATAGTTAAAGGCCGAAAGTTACCTATCACATGCACATCGTTCTTGTCCTTGCGTAACAACTTGATTACACCCCCAGTTGAAGCGTTGAGGTAGAGACCCCTTCTTCAACCTGTTGTTGAAAATTAGTGCCAGCAACCTGCTTCGGCGCATCCAGATATCCGACTGTGATGGGACCCACACACCCAGCCGCTTCAGCAACCTCGAGGCAAAGTAGGCGTCAAACTGGGCAGTGCTCAGACCGGGCTCCCTGGTGAACAGCTCCTGAAAGTAATCACGAAAAGCCCGCGTTTTGTAGTCACGGATTATCGGGCCGTGGTGACGCACGCGACATGTCGATGAGAAACATTTTTAACTTCCTCTGCAGGCAATTCAGTGGCCATATTCGTTGCCTCGGAAAACATTCGGAGCTTGATATTTCTTGATAATCAAGGAGGTCAAGTCTGTCCTAGCTAGAGCTACGTACACACTATCACGGCCTTTAATTGTCAGATCAACTTTTTGCTCACAGGCCGTTTGCACCGCTAATGTATCTAGATTGAGCCCCCGTCAGTTCCTGCTGAAACATTAGCAGCAGCTGATCCCGGAAATCTTGCTCAGCAAATAGTATCAGAGTAAAAAACAATAATTATTTCTTCTATGTACAGAAAATGTGGCACAAGATCAAAATGGGGGATGGGGTAAAGGACGGTCTTCATCTGTCTTAACATTAAACTTAGCTATCCACAAACACTGACCCACAATATTCCTTACACCAAACAACGCATTCTTACTTACCTTTCTTGCTACATCCCCCATAATACCACAATGTCTCTATGACAATTCTATGTACAACTAGCAGCATTGCCCGTGCTTGATTCAAAAATCGTACAACTCATACAGCAATCGCTATCACTTGACTTAAAATATTTTTGCCCTTCCTTGCCTTTAAAGGAATGCCCTTTCCCGTGCTGATGTTGCCATATGGCTTACTTCTTGCCTATCTCACACTGCGAATTTTTTCTAAGCTTTATACTAAACATTAAATCTGTTACGAAAAAAGAACTAAACAAAATTAACACAAAACGATCAGCTTTAAAAAAGGACTCGTGACTGGAAAAACCGAATGAAAAAAGAATGTTAACAACAAATACTTTTTCACACCGAACCCAGTTCTGCGGAAACAGAATCAACGTTGAGTTTAAGCAAGCGAATGAGCCAATTGGAGTAAAGTGCCATGCAGATTTAAATTTTTCCCACTTGTGACGAATGCAGCTATCGATTTTTTTTTTTGCATGCTAGCATACTAGTTAACATTCGTGTCAATCAGCTGTTGGCGCTCACGCTGGCCAATAGAATCTTCCTGCCTATTTGTGGCAGCCAGCTATTGGCTCTCACTCTGACCAATAGAAAATGGCCGCAAACTACGTGACAACTGCCGTAGAAGCATGAAAAAATCGATTATTTCCATTATCGATGGGAGTTGGGAAATGCAATGTCGGTCTTGGGCTTCCCGCTAACTTGGAGCATGTGCATGTAAATTTTGGTGCAAATCCGTCGAAAATTGCGGCCGTGCATTCATTGCACACACACACACACACACACACACATTCTGCCTTTGAAAGATAGAGATTCATAGTCTGGTGGGGTGGGGAGAATAAAACAACAATTTAAAAACTATCCCCAATCTATTTACGAGAAACTAAACAAAATAATGTTAGTAATAACCCCCCCCCCCCCCTAAATGTGGCAGAAATATCAATTAACTGGACGAAATCAATACGGGACTTTAATAATATAAAATCAATTATTTATCCCAAACACTCATTTAAACACACATTCATCCAGATACAACACCGAATACGAAAATCACACTAGAATTGAAAGGAGCCCCGCATCTACCAGAGAACTAACATCACTGATAACCTAAAAAGGGGAGGTTTTGGGGAATTTAACAAAGAAAAAGAGTGGAGAGCTCATCTGAATATTTATCATGAAATATTTATAGAAAAACGTACAGGGAAGCACCTATACGACGGTGGGAAATAGACTGAAGCCGTGCCGCCAGATCAGGACCAGTAATATTGCTGATTCTTCTTTCAATCTTATCAAGGGGCTCAATGTAAATAGCAGTGGCACTGGGCCATATGTTGCAGCAATATTCTAAGTATAGACGAATGGTAAACTTATAGACAAGTAAGATAAATTCTGGAGAGAAGAATTGTCTCGCACGACACAGTGAACCAACTTTCTTAGTAACTGACCTAGCAGTGGAGTCAATGTAGTCTTTCCACTTCATGTCAACTGAGAACGTTAGCCAGAGAAGGCTCAACAAGTTAATTTCCTAGAGGTTAGCATCAGCCATGCTGATGGAAGGCAGAGAGGGGTTTCTTAGATTATTACTGAAGGGAAGTTTAGTTTTGGAGGTGGTAAAATTAACAAGCCATCTTTTGTCCTAATTAACGACGGACTTGATATCGTTTTGGATATCGGATACCAGACTACATGCTATTTCCACGGAACCGAGTAATCCTCATTTACCCCTATACCAAAAGAAGAAAGTTCCACAAAGATAGCTCTTTCGCATACTGCCATATCACATTAAAATACCGGTTCTCGTACAATCACCGAAGTTAAGCAACGTCGAATCTGGTCAGTACTTAGATGGATGACCGCTTGAGTATTGCAGGTGTTGTCAGCGTGGATGTGCTGGTGGTGTTATGGATAACGTCTCGAATGCGAAATCGGAGAGCCGAGTTCCAACTTAGGCGCGAATTTCTATTCAATTTCTATTTCTCTTCCTATACGAGAACTAGATGGGTAACTGCTTGGTGCTGTAAGATTGGATGTGAGGGTGGTGTCATTTCTAATGGCTCAGAATTGTTAATCGGAGAGCCAAGTTCCAATTCCAGTTGGGTTCATTATATTTATTCACAAATCGCCTTGGGAAATATATGAATCCACCTATTCTCCCCCAAACTATGGGTTAATTATTAAGACGTGTATCAGTAAATCATTATCATCTCCAAAAAACTTCGTACAATCTAAAAATATTTTCTGCCTCTAAATAACATTGAAAAGGTTGATAGACCATAAAAAACAATCAATCAACGAAATAGCTCTTCCCCCAAAAACTACCACTTTGTAGATTATACAAACGCATGGTTTCTTTCCTGAATAATACAACTTAATCTCTTTAAATCTAGAGTAAATCTTTATCTATCCGCCTCATCCTCATAATATTCACTTCTTACCACCTCCTATTTCATTTATATCATACATGTAATTCATCATTATCATTTTAACTGTAACATTGATTGAGTGGCTCTCGAGCATTATAAAACTTTATTATAAAAAATGTTTATTAGTTCTATGTAAAAAAGAATAAAAGGAGAAAAATATATGAATTAATATATATCTATGCACGCATGCATGTTTGTGCGTGTGTTTATATGAACTGGCACTATGTAGAACTGACTCCTGCGGGGGTGCTTCTCTAAGCACAACAATCTTGAACTCTTTACTTCAATGGTCATTCGTTATCTTTCTTATCCTTATACTCTTTACTTTCTAACATCTTCGCTTTCTTATATATCACGCACCTCATTCGTAATGATTTTAACACTAAGTCTCTACCTTGAAAGGCTGTCGTGCTTTGTAATAGGTTAATTCAAGTATTTACAAGAAAAGCCATACGAAATGCAGGCGATTAAAACATTGGTAAAGAACAAATAAATAACTCTAAGCATTTATGAATTTACGCACTCAAACCCTGGGTCTTTGGCAGTTTATTAAATTGCTGACCTCAAAACCTCATTCCTTGGCGATGTACTGATTGTGAACATTTTGGGTAAAATTCTCTTTTTCGGAACTGTTGTTTAATTGTACAGTGTAACCCGGATATAAGAGAAACCCGGATATAAGAGAGATTTTCTCTGGTCCCAAATTAGAGCCATACTTACCTAAACAAAATAGACCAAACCCGGATATAAGAGAAACCCCGGATATAAGAGACTTCTTCTCCGGTCCCAACAACTTTCTTATATCCGGGTTACACTGTATGAGTAAATGGTTTATGACTACATGTCATCGGAAAATTGTACTTAATTTTGCCCAACGCCGTAAGATACACTTCTTCATTTATATCCCGTGTCCCTTCAGGAAGTTGGCGATCGTGGCTCTCCACATTTTCCTGCCCCTTGTAGCTTTTAATAAGTTTTGTCTTTCTGTTATTTCTCCCAAACCCTGTTCTATCATCCATTTACTCAGGCTCATCATGTATGGTACGCATTGTTTCTATTCTGTCCCTCTTTCCATCAAGCTGCCTTGTGAGTATCAGATTTTCCAAGCCCTCCTTCCTCATTACGTGCCCCAGAAATTATATACTTGACGAACTTGAGAAAATGGATGGCGGAACCGTGTTTACATACAAAGAAAAAACAGAATGTATTTACAGCTGCAAGGAACAAGAAATTGTGGAGAGCCATGTTCGCCCACGTCCTGAAGGGACATGGCACATAAGGAGAGTAGAGATTCTCCTCACTCCTATGTTAATGTAGCCAGTAGGAGTTTCCCTTTGCTTAAATACGGTTGAATAAGTAAAACACATGGGAGTGAAAAAAAAATCTTCATGTATGTTGCTAATCTTGGGCAAAAGTTGTTTGTAAATTGATTGATCTTTGCTTGGTATTATTTCTGGCTTGCTGGTCGATAGAAACGTGCCAAGAATCGCTGAGTATTCTTGCTAGCGTTCTAGTTTTTCAACTCAGGAGCGCTTATCATAATCTACAATTAACGACATTGATGGTAACGACATCAAATGTGCAAATTAAATAAATTGGATAAAGTGTTTGTAAAAAAAAAAAAAAAGAAACGTAGAATATTTATCAAATTTAGGAAATCGTGTTCGGCAAAATAAATGAAGCTCAAGACAAGTGAAAATTTTGGATTGATAAGCCATATTGCTTTATTGATTGCTGAACTAACATGTCGTACTATCGTCTTGCATGACTTGTAAACAATTTTCTGTTTTAAAAAAATAATAGCTAAAATGACTTCTTAATCTATGTGCTGTGAATGTTCAGGACGTGGGCGATCATAGCTCACCATAATTTATTGTCCTTTGTAGCTTTTAGCTAGCTTTCCTAAGCACCATTTACACAAGCTCATAAGATAGGTTATGCACTGTTTTTCTCTTTCCATATTCTGTTAGTGTCAAATGCATAACCCTCTTTCCTCAACATGTACACTAGAAATTTCAGCAGTCACTTTCTAATGTTAAGTATAAGTTTCCTTTCTGTTACCATTTTCTTCGTCATTATCCAGTCTATGGCATTCTAAGCATCATTGTGCAGAACCAAATTTCTGTTGCTTCAAGTCTCGTCTTTATGAGGAGATTGTGCAGTATTCACAGCCATATAGAACGATTGATAATACATAACGATTCAGTACACTTTCCTTTGTTTCTAGCAAAATTATTTAATATTTTGCTTATCTTTTAGAAGACATTTTGCTATCCCAATACACCATCGGATTTCGGTGCCGCACTTCCGTCCTCCGTTAAAACACTTCCCAGATATTTACATTATTGTATTTACTTGATTTTGGCACCGCTAATTTATTATTCAGTTTTGGGGCTCTTCTTGCTGATAACCATTCATCTGGTCTTCTTGACGACTACTATTAATGCCATCCTCTTGATGACTACCATTTGTTCCCTCTATTTGATTACAAGCATTCATTCTTTCTTCCTAATGACAAGCATTCATTCTTTCTTCCTAATGACAAGCATTCATTCTTTCTTCCTAATGACAAGCATTCAGCTGTCTTCTTGACGACAAGCATTCATTTTGTGTTCTTACCAACAGCCATACATCGCTCTTCTTCACGACAAGCATTCATCCTGTTTTTTTTACCGACAACCTGTCATCTTAAAGACTGCCATTCATTCCATCTTGATGACTAGCATTCATTCTTTCTTCTTATTGACAACCATTCATTTTGTCTTCTTAATGACTAGCATTCACTCCATCTTCTTGATGACTAGCATTCATTCCAGCTTCTTGATGACTAGCATTCATTCTGTCTTCTTACTAGCAACCATTCATTCTGTCTTCTTGATGACTAGCATTCATTCTATCTTCTTGATTAGCATTTATTCTGTCTTCTTACTAACAACTATTCATTCCATCTTCTTACTGACAACCATTCATTCCATCTTCTTACTGACAACCATTCATTTTGTCTTCTTAATGACTAGCATTCACTCCATCTTCTTGATGACTAGCATTCATTCCAGCTTCTTGATGACTAGCATTCATTCCAGCTTCTTGATGACTAGCATTCATTCTGTCTTCTTACTAGCAACCATTCATTCTGTCTTCTTGATGACTAGCATTCATTCTATCTTCTTGATTAGCATTTATTCTGTCTTCTTACTAACAACCATTCATTCCATCTTCTTACTGACAACCATTCATTCCATCTTCTTACTGACAACCATTCATTTTGTCTTCTTAATGACTAGCATTCACTCCATCTTCTTGATGACTAGCATTCATTCCAGCTTCTTGATGACTAGCATTCATTCCAGCTTCTTGATGACTAGCATTCATTCTGTCTTCTTACTAGCAACCATTCATTCTGTCTTTTTGATGACTAGCATTCATTCCATCTTCTTGATTAGCATTTATTCTGTCTTCTTACTGACAACCATTCATTCCATCTTCTTACTGACAACCATTCATTTTGTCTTCTTAATGACTAGCATTCACTCCATCTTCTTGATGACTAGCATTCATTCCAGCTTCTTGATGACTAGCATTCATTCCAGCTTCTTGATGACTAGCATTCATTCTGTCCTCTTACTAGCAACCATTCATTCTGTCTTCTTGATGACTAGCATTCATTCCATCTTCTTGATTAGCATTTATTCTGTCTTCTTACTAACAACCATTCATTCCATCTTCTTACTGACAACCATTCATTCCATCTTCTTACTGACAACCATTCATTTTGTCTTCTTAATGACTAGCATTCACTCCAGCTTCTTGATGACTAGCATTCATTCCAGCTTCTTGATGACTAGCATTCATTCTGTCTTCTTACTAGCAACCATTCATTCTGTCTTCTTGATGACTAGCATTCATTCCATCTTCTTGATTAGCATTTATTCTGTCTTCTTACTAACAAACATTCATTCCATCTTCTTACTGACAACCATTCATTCCATCTTCTTACTGAGAACCATTCATTCCGTCTTCTTGATGATCACCATTCGCTCTCTCTTCTTGATGACGTAAGTAAGCGACAGTTAAAAGTTCAGTAATACGTAATGAGAAAAGAGGAACTAGAGAATTTGTCACTTACAGGATACATTGAAATGAGACGTATTTAACGAGCTTTTGTAATTGGATGACAGAAGAGGGACAACAAGGAATACAAAAGCCACAATAAAGCAACCATGTGTGCCATGAACACCGATGTCCTGGAAGGACTTAGCACATAAAAGATGAATAATCATCTTTGAAGAAAGTAAGAACAGAGAAGAATCTATGTTTGAGTCAATCGATGGCAAAATACGACCAAGGGGCTGTAAGAAACAGGAAGTTGTGAAGAGCCATAATCATCCTAGTATCCTAAATATATCGAACTCAAAATGATCGAACTCTAGGCCTATGCAGCGATTTTCCAAGCGTAGCTCAGATGTAGCACAAGGCCGAAAGTATGGGGTACTCAGTGAGGATCGAACTCACTACTCAGTCGTAATAGTTCTAGCGAGACAAGCTTGCTAACCATTACACCACCTCGAGATGTCCAACTCTAGGACTATGTTAATCTGATTGTAAATCATTGTTTCTCCGTGGTAGGAGTAGAAGTATTACTCGTGCTAAGTAGCCATTTATCTAGTTGGACTTCCTAGAAAAAGTATGGTATTTTTGCAGTACGAGTAAAAAGTGTGAAAGTAAACTTTTAATGAAAGGAAAAATATTCCATTGAATGGATCTAGCTAGGTTAAAAGGTAGAACAAAAGAAAAAAAAACAGGATTTTTCTTCTCCGTTTTAGGCCTTGTGTGACATTAATTGTTAATCAACAGTAATAAATATCAACTTCTATAAAAATAACTAAAGGTGTAGCCTATCTGTGTTTGGTGAAAAACTGTAAATTTCACTTGTGAACCTCTTGGGATAACTAAATATGAAATGAAGTATGGCTACAATGGCTGGGCTGGGGTTGCACAATTTTCCCTGTCCAACCTTAAGTCATTCAAAAGTCGTTTACGTACTTTTGTAGGGAAAAGATTCTCCAACTTTTCAACTTCTTTCCCCACAGACGCAACGTTGAATACTTATTACCACTCTATTTCCTTGACAAATGTTCAGATGAGCGCTCCATTCTTTAGTTCTAACTGTTCAGACATTTACAGCTTTGACAAGCTATACTATTTCGAGGGAGTTGAATCACGCTTATTCCCTCCGTATTCCATTTGTAAAGAGCAAGTTCCACACGGACAGGTTTTTTTTTCCCAAGAGCCACTGCTTGGTGAAAGAGAGACTTATGTGAATGTTTCCGTCAAACGCAACAATCTTAACTTCTTCAAATCAACGGTCAGTCATTACCTATGCTCCATATCTTCATTGGGTTCACTTCTTGTCACCCACCATTGCTTTTGTATCGCACATTCATTTGGAATTTTTTTCCTACTTTTTCTTTTAGTCCATTCACCCTAAGCAAGGCGATAATGCCACTAAGACGCAATGGCTTTCTGGGAGTGAAAAGGAATGAAAAGACTTTAAAAAGAACCGAAAACCTAATTCTCAGCTCCAGGAGATAAACCTCTACTCCTATTTAAAAGATTTAGGAGTGTAAACGGTAAAAATTTAGGGATATAAAAAAACGAAGATTGATTTTTTACGGCTTATCAACACTTTTGCATGTTATTTAAAGCTAGGAATATTTTTACATTGTAAGAAAAGTTGAGATAATAATAGTTTAGTGATGCAAGCTTTACAAATTAACTGGGATTCATACGTTTCTCAAGGGTATTTACGCGTAAATGAATATATGGGACCCAATGAGAATTGAAACTCGTCTCTACAGTTAACAATTCCGAGCCGTTATACATTACACCACCCGCACATCTAAGCATACAGAACCAGGTATTCCTATGCAGTCACCCATCTAGGTACTGACCTGACTTGACGTTACTTAACGGAAACCAGTGTTTCAACGTGATGCGGCCGAAAGCTCTGAAAAAAGAAAGAAAAAAGAAAGAGGGTAGCCATATCAGATTTCATAGCCAAAAATATTGGAATATAAAAGAAGAAATAATTCTTTCTTTATTTTGATGGTTAAAAAAAATTTGATATGAAAGAGAGGATCGGTTCTTAAAATATTCGAATCCCAACGCAGCACAACACGAATATGAATTAAAATAAAAGCGTAAAAGGAATTAATTGAATGAACCAAAAGACAAAAAAAAAAAAAAAAGAAAGAAAGAATAATTCAGAAACAATAATCAATTTTTCTTTGTTTTCAAATTACAAATAAATATATATTCAGAAAATGTTGCTCAATCGGGATGTAAATAAATGCATATGTCGTTATAGACAAAACAATAATTATCTGAAAAACAAAACGTTTATAGTCATTAGCAGCATCTGATGATAATACTGCCTTTTATGTCAATAGAAAAATTGGCAGCCTTAATTAAATTTGAAAGTATAAGAACAGTCAATATGTGAACATATCGTTTTTATTTAACAGAAATGTAACAACTGTGTACACACGAATAGCTTTAGGCCTTTCCATTAATCTTGATTATTTATGTGTGAACGAGTTAATTTGAATTAATATTTATTTTATAAAACTTTACAAAATGTGACATAAAAATCCGATAAGCAAACTAAGGAAGAGGTTGGTATTATATTCACTGTTTTACTCTTAGCTAAATTCATTTATGGCCGACGCATGCGCGGTTGTTTCGCAAACCAATTCATCCGTCACTAACAATCTTTGTCAGTCACCATTATACTGTATTCGCTCTAGGGACCAGAAATATATTTCCATGATAATATATACAATTTTAATGATTTATATACAAAGGAACGATGATGAGAGGTGGTAACACTTAAAATAAAGTGGCTTAATTCGTATGGGTTCATCTTTACCGTTGATTTGAAATATAAAATCTACTGTTTTCTGGGAGACCAGGCGCTATGCAGTTTTCTTTTCGTATGCCTATCCCAGAAACAAATGTGGACGATATCTAGCAAGGGTAAAAAATGGACAAAACAAATAGGAGAATGAGATTTAATAAAGGGATCTCTTAGAGCAGACGTGTATCTAAAACAAGCGGATGCGAAGAAAAACAAAACTGCCTGCGGAAGCCTCCGTGAACGAGTCGACTCTTATTATGATTCTGCTCAGAATTTCTTCTCTTAACCTGGAGGATGATGCTCATACCTCTTACGCCACCTAGTTTACGTTGATTCATCGGTATTTCCGTCAAATATATTTTATTTTACATTTACCTATGTTAACATTTTTCTTGATTCAATGATCAACATTTATTTTTAAAAAATAATTATCTCAAAGTCCTGCAATAAGGATGAAGAAGATGTTGGTTTTGTCCTTTCTAAACGTTTCCCTGGAAATAGGCAGGAACTTCATGTAAAAAAAAAGCGAGGAAAATATACAAAGCAAATAGAATAAATGATTTAATAAAGTGTGTTTTTTTTAGGGCGGATTTCTGCAAAAACCTTTTAAAAAGCGGCAGTTGGATGTCTTCTCGTCCAAACGTAGAATTGGCTCCGAAGTAACTTTGTCCATACTTTATACGACATAGCTATGCGTAAAAAAATTCCAACATGGCGTCCATTCCCCCACACAAGACCAGCTAATTTTTACCTGTTTTCCGCAAAAGACGAGGGGATTTAATTTTTTTTTTATGAAAACCAATTGTCACTTGAAGCTTATGTTTAAACTATGAAACTATCATCACGTTAAAAAAGATTTGTTCTCGTGAATTTCTTCAAACCCATATCCATACCAACATTTTTGCCTCAGGTATCAGCCACTTTCTCCTTCTCTAACACAAGAAGATATACGTTACACTGGCATGTTCGGTTCAACCTCCATGGTAGAGCAGCTGCGATTTATAGACATTAGTTAAATACTGATATTAAAATACTTTGGCCTCTGCTGCCTAAGTCATAGGCTCTCAAAATTAAAAATTAAGTGGGTCTTGGACAAAGTCATATTCATTGACAGAAGAAAAGTCACTCACAATGGCTTGCAAAATGAGCATTGATAGAGTGAGTAAATAGCACCCAGAAGTCATATATGCAGGAATAGATCTGAGACGATACAAGCCGTCAAACAGCCCAAATAATCCCCATAATTAGGACGCGTGTTCAGCTGTTCTTTCCAGTCCTTCAGTAAAACACTCACATTCTTGATAATCATCCAATCGCAATTTTTGAATAACAACATGATCCAGACCAGTTGCTACCCGATCACACTCCGAGCGAGCTTCACTCCGTGTGAATCCGACGCGAAACCCTCCATTATTTTGCGAGATCGTAGATCTTTGAACCAAGTTTGGGCAGTGCACGTAGGCATGAAACGCTTTCTCCCCACCTGGCACCAACTGACTCTGAGCCATTCAGAATTTACGGTTTTCTCGGGAAAACTACACTAGCAAAAATTTAGGGAAAGCCACATTAACTCACGTGACACCCATTAAAACCATTCATGCAGAATGAAACATTATTTAGGTGGCGAGATGACGTGTTTGAAAAAGAAAGAAGTAGGCTGAAACGTAAAGCGAATGTCAACAACGTAATATCATGGACTGGTCATTGCAATCGCTTTATAATCAAAGCTGGGTAATTTTGGAAGTTTGGGTAGACGGTGACCAAAAAGGGCGAGCACTCAGACAAAGACTGCTTGTTGTCGCCCTCTTTGAGTCGCTAATTTATAATTAGGGTTGCCCTTTAAATTTAAATATTCCGGGAGAATATTTAAATTTGTTTTACGATTTTAATCACGCAGAAATGAAGGCTTCTCATTTTCTCATTCGATCACAGAAGTTAGGCAGTATCGAGGCTGGTCAGTCCTTAAATAGTGTTTGTTTAGGAACACTGAGTATTCTAAGCTGTAGGGGAGTATTGCACGACAAAAAAAAAAATGAAAAAAAAAGACAAAAAAATGAAAGAAAAGACAAAAAATGAAAAAAAAACAAACAAAAAATGAAAAAAAAAATGAACAAAAAATGAAAGAAAAGCCAAATAAATGAAAAAAAAAACAAACGAAAAAAATGATAGAAACGACAAAAAAATGAAAAAAAAAACAAACACAAAAAATGAAAGAAAAGCCAAAAAAATGAAAAACAAACAAACAAAAAATGAAAGAAAAGACAAAAAATGGAAAAAAAAACAAACAAAAAAATGAAAGAAAAGACAAAAAAAATGAAAAAGAAACAAACAAAAAAATGAAAGAAAAGTCAAAAAATGGAAAAAAACAAACAAAAAATGAAAGAAAAGACAAAAAACATGTAAAAAAATAGGGAAGAAAAGACAAATAAATGAAAAAGAAGACAAAAAAAATGAAAAAAACACAAAAAAATGAAAGAAAAGACAAAAAAATGTAAAAAAAACGGTGGAATACTGGAAGAAGAAAAAAATCGGGAGTAATTGATAACTGATATCATTTTATACATAAATTTATGATTTAACTAATCGTGCACTTTGTCAATCCACATCTGTTGGGAAAAAATAAATTATAGAGCGAAATATAAAAGCTTCAAAAATAGGAAATTTTGCACACAATATATAATTATTTTTTTTTATGTCTCCATCGCGACAAACGAATTAATGTTTCGAAACAGAAACTTAAATCCCAAAATTAACTTTAAAAGTTAAATTTAAAATTCGTAGTCCAATTTCATTCTCAAGATATTTATATACTTAAAGATATTTAGATATTTATTTGTACGATAGTACTAAATGTGGCACAAGGCCAAAAGGGGGGTTGGGGGAAAAAGGACGGTCTTCTTCTGTCTTAATTCTAAACTTAGCTAGTCACAGACACGAACCCAAACATACCAACAATATTCCTATCACCAAAACAGCACATTCTCTCCCACCTTTCTTACTACATAGACCATAATACCTCAATTTCTCTATGAAATCCTAACTAGTCCCCATATGTACATTTCAAAGTCTGTGCGGGGAGGGGAATAAAACAATAATATAAAAGCCCCAATGATTATTTACAATATGAAGTAATATTGTTTACATGAAACCCAAACAAAATAAGGTTATTAATAAAACCCCCGACAATCCCTAAATGTGGCAGAAACATTAGTCAACTGGACGACAAAAATTGAGGAATTTTAATAGTAGTGAAGATAAAAATAATTTACGAAAAATTTGATTTACTCTATTTATAAGTTAAGTTTGTGTTAAGAGAATTTCCCATTTTTATTATTAAGGAGTTTTGGCGACTTTTAAAATGAAGGAAGTGATAGTATCTTCGTGTGGCAAAATTTAAAGTCGGTTATGGCTGAGTAGGTGTTTAATATTTCTGTCTGCCTACACTGGCATTATTTCAAGTTGTCAAATTATTAATGTCTGGTTTATTTTTTTTCCTATTTAAGGTTTACGTTACAATATATTTGGCATTTTTATTTATTTATTTATTTTCCTTTTTTTTAAATTTTAAATTTAACTTTTAAAATTAATTTTTGGGATTTAAATTCTAGTTTAGAAACATAGTAATTTCTGTGTCGTGATGGAGACATATTCTCAAAAATAATTATAATATTATGCACTACTTTGTATCGAGCACTGTTTTTTAAAAATAAATGCTGAATAACTGGATTATAAATCTGACTGTCCATTCCAATTATTTTATATATACATACATACATACATACATATATATATATATATATATATATATATATATATATATATATATATATATATATATTATTTATTTAAAAAATATGATTCCAAATCGCGACATAAGAAGTCTCATGTTTCCAAACGAGAGCCGAAAACTTCAATATAATTATTTGAATTAAATTGAGTTAAAATAAGCTCTGTTCCATCTTCAAGCGAAATTTTTTTGGGAATAACGTATTTCTGAAATTTACGTGTTTTAAAAATTGAAATCAAAATTTCCATGGTCACAGCTAGGGCGAATTGTTTAAATTGGGTAGGCGAGTGTTGGGTGTTAATAATAAGTATCAGTATAGAGTTACTTTCATAGATGTCAAGTCAGGGAAAGGTGGGGGTGTCTAAATTTGAAACGGAAGATGTATTAACCCTCGTCTAGTTTGCGTGTCTATGGAGATTTATTTATTTTTTATGAAAGGGATTTGTGCATATAAAAAAAAAACCGTCGTAACGTTTGTTTTTTGACGACTTCATAAAGGGTTATCTATTTTGTAGGCTATTTAAATTATTTATTTGTTCTATGGATTATGAAAGTTGTTATATTGTATGCATGTTTTTAGCTAATTATTCAAACCATGAATTTGATGATTGGGCTATGGATTAAACAAGTTATTATATTGTATGCTTGTTTTTAACTAATAATTCAAACCATAAATCTGATGATGTCTACAAAAAACCGTTAACTCATGTCTATTGTTTAATAGATTATTATTATTTAGAAGCTTAATAATGTGCAATTTCTCATGGAGGCACAAAGGGCATGGGTGATCCCAAGTTTTACATGTTCTAGCCTTGTTTATAATTTTCTATTATATTTATGCTCTACTTTTGTATCGAGCACTATTTTTTAAAAATAATAACTAAAATACTAAGGGACTTTGGATTATTTACCTAACCAGTTCCTTCCTATTTTCTATATATTTTCACACACACACACACACACACACACACACACACACACACACACACATATATATATATATATATATATATATATATATATATATATATATATATATATATTGCATGTCCGAATTATGCCTGCACAAAACTGAAATGTATTTTCAATAGGAAGGAGGAAATTTTGAAGAGCACATAAGACAAACAACTAGTAAATTAAATTTTTATGGAACTTCCTACCTGCGCTCCATGCTTTCCAGCCAACTTTAAGCTAAAAACAATTAAATGCAATGTCAATCGCTACCTACTGTCATCCTTCTTACTCTCTTCCCTTCTCGCTCATTATTAATGTTTCTGTTCCTAATTCATAGACACCCTCTATAACCCCTTGAGTCTTAGTGCCTTGCTTGGGGTGTAATCCATTTAAAAAAGTGTAATTAGGCTTTTCATCAAGCTGTATATCAAACGAATCTCTTACAATAATTGTAGAATTGTCCCTTTCAGAAGGTCTGTTACTGTGCCATCTACGTGTGGTACGTTTTCGTTTTTTTCATTTTAATATATGAGTATTTGTTACCTCTGGTTAACATTGTTATTCTTCGGGTCCGAAAAAGAGTTGAAATTTATCAGTGGATTGGAATGAACTTTCACTACAGACCTGCCCAGGAAGAATTTATAATGGCAAAATCTCTCTAACTCACTCTCTCTCTCTCTCTCTCTCTCTCTCTCTCTCTGATGGAAATCGTTACAACTCTAGATTTTCGGCTGCCACGTAAAAGTCTTCCTCATCTATTGATGAGGAAGACATTTTCGTGTCACGTTCATACTACTGGATAGATAATTATGCTGTTACACAATTTGCCCAATTTGCTGTTACGCCCGGTACTTCTCATCAGAGGAATACAGTGGGGATGACGGTAGCCATAAAGGCTAGAAATGGCGGAACATGTTCCAATCCTTTTTGGTAGTTTTAGTCCCGCCTTTTCATTGTCTCGTACATTGTCGAAACTCTAATTCATTAACTCAATTGGAAGTTCTCTGTTCGATATCCACAGTTAATTTTTATTTTCCCGAGTATTTCAAACTCATTTGAGAAATTTACAGAAATATATATGCACATTCACAGATGGTCTCAGATGATATTGAATATACTTGGGAAAAATTATTTGAAAGAAAATGTTGATATTTTCTAAGGATACCATGAACTTAATACGTGAATTTGAAAGGATCAAACCGAAATAAATCGACATAACATGTCGAAATTATTTACTCAAACCTGTTCGTATATATATATATATATATATATATATATAAATTGATTTAAAATATGTTTTTTTTCGCTACACAGTTCTAACCATGTTTCAAAAATGAAAGCTAAAAGCCCCGAATTTAATTTTGTAATTAAATTAAAGACATTAGTTCCATTTCATCGTCAAGCGAATTTTGGAGTAACTTTTAAAATTGCTGGGTTTTAAATACACAGCTAAAACAAAATTCATGTTTCCAAGGTTACAGATAAATCTATTTTTCTAGACAGGGGTGTCTGGGTGTTCAATATGTCTATATTTTAATGTATCAGTTATTGATACGTTTTGGTAGTGGGTAGAGATGTATTTTTCAGTGATATCTAACATCCGTTAAAAGCGTGTCGTCTGGATTTTTTTAAAATTATATTGTTAACGGCTAAAATTCTTACTGCATTTTTTTCCTTCGTATATTTAAAGATTTTTTTTTTTTTGTGGGGGGTTAGAATACTTTTTATTTAACTACGATTTGAAATATTTTACTTTTAATTTTTAATATACTATATTTCTTTCAAGAACAATTAAATGTAATTAGAATCCCTTACAGTTTGTATAATCACAACAAGTATATTACGATTTTTAAAATGTTATACTTAAATATTACTAAAGTAAAATTTTCATTTCTCTGATTTAGTACACTTTATTTATTTATTTAATTACAATTTAAAAGAAGTTTAGGTTAGAATTTATTTTAATGTACTACAATTTTAATTACAACTTTAAAATATTTTCATTATTAGTTTTTATAAACTATATTTCATTTAATAGAAGTAAATAGAGTTACTTACAGTCATTAAAATTATTTTTCTTCATCAAGTATATTTATATTACGATTTTTTAAAATTTTATATTTAAATATTTTTTAAGTATTTTTTAAGTAAAATTTTTTTCAATAGTACTTAGTTTACTTTCACTAAGAAAATGCTTGACTATTAATATTTCATGTTAAATATAAGTATGTATATTATCTAATCCTATTTTATAAAATTATTTTTATTTTTAAATATTATTTAAGGAAAATTTTTGACAATGGCGGCATAAAATAGCTATTTTATTTCTCTGATTCAGTAAATTTTATAATATATATATATATATATATATATATATATATATATATATATATATATATACTGTTAAATAACGAGCCGTTCTAAGCTTCGTATAGTGGCTTTAATTTCCTGAAATTAAAGAAAATATACGGAGTTAAGTACGGCGCATGATCAAACATAATAGACATTCGTTGTCTGTTATATTTAACAATATATGTCTGAATAATGATCTGCTGCCCCAATACACTATATATATATATATATATATATATATATATATATATATATATATATATATATATATATATATACTTTACAAGTGGAATTTACTAAAGGGTCCTTAATTCCAATTGTAAAGAAAATTTGCTCTGTTTAATGAAGATAGACATTGAACGCTCTTTTGTGAGTCAGTTTTAACATATTTCAAATTCTATGTTGTGTTACTAGGACTCGCGTGGATTATACCAACAGATTACTACATATATATATATATATATATATATATATATATATATATATATATATATATATATATATATAAATGTTGTGTACTGGTGTTAATAATAACACAACACGACGTTAAATAACACTGCTGCAACTTATATTAAAAATAAACAAATATTTTGTTCTTTGGTAAAACTCAAAGTTTCATCCATTAGAAGAGTTCGGTATTACTGGCGGGTAAAAGTTGGGTATATGAAAGTAGATGAACGTACACTTATTTGACATTTTCATTTTTCTGAACCAGTCTAAGGTTTCTTTCGTATTAGGCCACTGATTAACTTCCAAAGCATTTAGAATATATTTGAATGCTCTTTCCAGAATGATTTTACTAATGTGCCATTATTATTTTTGTAAGATGGAGTCGTTTATATTGAGCGTTGTGATAGAAACGAGATTTGTGGTCCTTAATAGAAATGAAAGTTTCTTTTTATGCAATCTATTAATTCTATCCTCAATATTTAAATCGGCAGCTATTTTCTCTGGCTTCTTTATTGATGTTTTCTCTCGCAACTTTCACGCAATCTTTTGTATAACTTGGCATCTTCGTTATTAAGCGATCTGCATATGGTTCTACAGAAGGATGTTAAGGATATCATAGACCGAGCGTGTGAGTAACGATGAGGATGCAAACAAGGAGGACGCTTATACTTAACATCAGGGAGAGGCAGCTGAAGTTTCTGGGACACATAATGAGAAAGGAGGACATAGTGAATCTGATAATCACAGGTCGAATAGAGAGAAAGAAAGACAACGGAAAACAACGTGTGACATACCTGGCGGCTTTAAGCAAGTAGGTGACATAACGTGGTCTGGGGTTGTAAGCAAAGGTCAGAAATTTGTTGAAGTGATAGAGAAAGGTGGGGAGCTATGATCACCTATGTCATGAAAGGACATGGCACATAAAAAGAATGAAGGAATATGCATCCATGTCGGTTTTATAATATTTAACCATTTTGATGGCTTGAATTATTACTTTAGAATTGAGCAACAAATTTATATATATATATATATATATATATATATATATATATATATATATATATATATATACTACTACTACTAGCAGCATGGCTTGGCGTTGCCTGTGCTTGATTCAAAAATCGTACGACTCATACAGCAATCGCTATCACTTGACTTAAAATATTTTTGCCCTTCCTTGCCTTTAAAGAAGTGCCCTTTGCTGTGCTGATGTTGCTACATGCCTTACTTCTTGCCTATCTCACACTGCGAATTTTTTCTAAGCTCTATACTAAACATTAAATCTGTTACGAAAAAAGAACTAAATAAAATGAACAAAAAGCGATCAGCTTTAAAAAAAGGACTCGTAACTGGAAAAACCGAATGAAAAAAGAATGTTAACAACAAATACTTTTTCACACCGAACCCAGTTCTGCAGAATCAGAATCAACGTTGAGTTTAAGCAAGCGAATGAGCCAATTGGATTAAAGTGCCATGCAGATTTAAATTTTTCCCCCTTGTGACGAATGCAGCTATCGATCTTTTTTTGCATGCTAGCATGCTAGTTAACATTCGTGTCAGTCAGCTGTTGGCTCTCACGCTGGCCAATAGAATCTTCCTGCCTATTCGTGGCAGACAGGTATTGGTTCTTACTCTGGCCAGTACAAAATGGCCGCAAACTAAATGAAAACTGCCGTAGAAGCATGAAAAATCGATTATTTCCATTATCGATGGGAGTTGGGAACGGAAAGTCGGTCTTGGCCTTCTCGCTAACTTGGAGCATGTGCATGTAAATTTTGGTGCAAATCCGTCGGAAATTTCGGCCGTGCATTCGTTACACACACACACACACACACACACACACACACACACACACACATCCTACCTTTTATAGATAGAGATTTACATTGTGGAACTGTTGTCTTCATCTGCGTTGCCATATTCACGACTTATCGGCCTTTTTCGGGGCACTGGAATTTCGAACATTTTATTTTGCCCACCGGAATGGATTTTTCTACTCCCATTCCGGATGCGTCAGTGTCAGTTATCTCCCTTTAACTCAGCTCATTAAGTTTTTGTTACCCCCCCCCCCAACTGTAGCCAGCTCTTTGCGTCAACTCACTGGATTCAACTAAGGCTTTTATCCACTGGACTATGTGTCCTCGAGAACATCCGAAAGTGGCATGGCACGAGGAACTAGAACAATCAACCCCAGTGGACGAAATAAAGGGTTCAGTCCGAAATTCGAAACACGTGAAGAAGGCCGGAGCGTACAACGGCCGAAACGTCGTGAATATGGCAACGAAGATTTGAACAGCAGTCCGAACAATGTAAATAGTGCAAATAATTACAATTACCCATCTCAGAAATAACGACAGATATGAATAAGAAACTTGAAGCAACAGAAATGTGGTTCTACAATAGGATTCTGGGAATAACATGGACCAGACATGAGAGCAACGAGGAATGAAAATGGGAACGTAAAGGAAACTTGTGCTTCGAATTAGAAAAAAAGACAGTTGATATTTCTTGGAGACATAATTGAGAAAAGAGTGCTTGGTGAATTTGACCCTCAGAGGACATATTGAAGGGAATATACTTAGATCGAAACAGCGTGTAGCCTAGGTAACGAGCTTTTGCAAACGTATGGCAAAAGATGAAAATGAATTATACAAAATATTGTTTAGAGTTACATAGAAGAGGAAGATGTGGAGAGTTATGATTCCATATGTTCTGAAGTGATAAGATCTATAAAAGTAAAAGGATTTCATGGGGTAAGGATTCTAACCCCACGTTCAACCAGTTAAGAATTCAAAGTTATACTTCTAGAGTGACTAAAAAAACTCGGCATACTTACCTGGTCTATCATATAATTTAACCCATATCTGCGAGGGAAATTTGGATTTATGCCTTCTGAATTCATATCCTTTACTAGGGAATCATTTACTACTACTATTATAGTTGATGTTTCTGTTCATCTTGTTATTTATTTACCAGTTACTGTCTTAGTAAATTAGAATGGCTACTAAGTTTTCTTATTCGTTCTCACTGAGGAGATTTTCACGCATGACATTTTAAAGCAATCCTTCTGAAGGTTTAAATCATCATATTTTCTCTATTCCTTTCAATAGCTTCTGCTATGTGTATTTCTGGATTACTATCAACGCTGTTTTACTTGTGGCTAGGGTAACGGGCTCATTATATCAGTGCCTAAATCCACATTTTCAACACATCCTTTTGAAAGTTTCTGATATCAACCGATTTGCATGCACACGAAGATTAAAGTTTCTTCCGAAAGGTTTGTTGTGAGGCTATCAGCCACGATCTATGTTCCCACACCTTTTGCAGTTGGTTTTGTCCTTATTGTAGGTTTCCGGCATACGACTGTTAGTGATAACTCTTTATGTTCCGATTGACGGGCCTATTTATAAAATGCTGATATTTTGCACCGATGATTATGTCTTTGTTCCTGGGCTTATTTTCACAGGGGAATCATTTTCAAATCACCGACCTGAGATAACTTTCATAAACAGAAGCTATTTCACAGCCCTTTTCTTTTCTTTTGCGTTCTCTCTTTTTAGATCCATATATCCTCTCTTTTTCCCTCCTCGACTAGGCTTATGGCCGTATCACATTGGAACACCGTTTCTCGGACGATTTCTGAAATTAAACACCTTAGAACCTGGTCAGTACCTAGATTGGTAACCATTTGGAAACACCAGATAATGTGCAGATCGGGTAAAGGATAACGGATCAGACATAGGAGAGCTGAGTTCAAATTCCAGTTGGGTTTGTTATAATCACTTAAGGGCAAGTAACCTTGGAATGCCATTGGGAAAATTAAAAATTCATTTCTTTTTCACCCAGCTATGTGTCAATTAGTAGGACTTGTATCAACAAATCGTTATTATGTAAAAAAAAACAAACAAAATATACTTCGTACAATCTAAAATATTTTCTGACTTTAAATAACCTGCAAAAGGTTGATAAACTGCAAAAAATCAACCAATCAAACTGTTGTAGAGTAGTTTTCACAGTGGAGGCTTGTATTTCACTAAGTCGGTCCTAAAAGGGTTCGACGTACAAAACGTTAGGAACTTGAAATAATACTTAATGACGCAGCAATCTAGTTGTGGTGGTTGATACTTTAATGTCCGACATCGACTGACTCACCAACTCACTCTGAGCTCACTGGCGACTGCTACTATTACTTATTATATGTGGGAGAGTCTATTAACAATAGCAAATATATAAGCAAATATATGGATATAGATCCGACAGTATGAAGAAAAATATACGGAAAAAACAAACAAAAATCCTTATATGCAATTGTGCTGTTTTAATGTTGCTATAATGTCAACGTCGGACATTTCGGTCTAATAAACCATCTTCAGGACATATTCATATAATATAATTAACATTATCAATTCAACATTACAAAGACGATGGACATAAGAACAAGACTTATCCAAACAGATAACTGAAAGTTTTATAAGATCAGCGTTCCGTTTAAACATGGTCTTGATTTTTCCGTACATTTTTCTTCATATATATATATATATTTATGTTTAACGTTGTTTTTTATAGATACAAGTATTTAAGCAAATGCTCTGTTTATGATAAACAGTATTAAATAACATTTACCGGCCTGAATGTCAGAGAAATTTTCATAGAAAATATTCATTCTTTGACAGGATTCGAACCTGCATCCTATACGGAACCGTCATATACGCTGACGTGCCTTACCTCCAGGCTACAAAGAACCAATCGGTAGACAAGGTCGAATTTACTGCTTATAAACTCCAATCTTCCATGAATCTCGTACATTCATAACTGCTCTGGCGTATCGAATGTAAACAAATGACGTCTTATGTTAAGAAATGGACAAGGTCCGACAATTTATTTATTAAAGACATTTTTATGTTTAACGTTGTTATTTTATAGATACAAGTATTTAAGCAAATGCTCTGTTTATGATAAAACTATATATAAGTATAGATAAATTTATCTATACTTATATATATATATATATATATATATATATAAGTATAGATAACTAGACTCGTTTGTCTGGCTCACTAGGTGTATCTATCTATCTATCTATCTATCTATATATATATATATATATATATATATATACCATCTGTAACAACAAAATTGTCCAAATCACGTAACAGCAAAGTTGTCCAATTGTTAGATTAAGATTTGAACCGTTGTATCTTAGAAATGATTCAAGATATCTTACTGGAATTCTCCTCGATTTTTATAACACTATTGGATTCTACTTAGAGCAATAAGAATGTATAATTACTCTCTAAGCTTAACAGTTGAAAATCGATCATAGTTGAAAATGATATGTTCATCATTAATTAATCATAGTTAAGGAAGCTCATGAAGGATTGAAATGAAGTTCATACATATATATATATATATGAATCATTTGAGCGAGAATTGGCTATGTTATTAGGCTACAAAATTATATCAGTTTTTTTTTGGTGGGGGGCATTCTGTATATATTAATTATAAAATCATTAATTACGAAATCTAATGAATTTATAAAGTGAAATTAACTTTCCCCTTAGTAAGACTTCACGGTTAACTTTCCTCTTGGGGAATTGACGAGGCTGAACTCTCCCCATGACGAATTCATGGCGGGGAACTTTCCTGTAAGCGGAATATATTTATGACTCAACTAAAAAGATACGTCAGCTTTTCAGGCCAGTTTTGTTGGATTATTTGAAACCGTAGCTGATCACATTTGATGTTTATGTACGTTGTCGACATTTAGGTTAACGCATTGCCATTGAAAATTGTACGCCTGTTACCAGTCCAGCGTTTTACGAAATTTGAATTACTACGCAGTTATTTGGTTGAAATGAGTCTCCTCGCTCGTCCCCCACACCCTGATTTCTTTGACCGACTATTTCTCCCACCGCCACCACTGTCACATTCTCGTGTCCGTCCAACTGCAAACTGCTGAATTGTGATGGCTCGACTAATCCTGCTCGTTGACATATTGCACAGAAGCCAAAAATCCTAGGTCACTGCATTCTTCGCCATTTTGAAGTTGATAAGATTTTGTTTCTTTTTTCGTCTTTTGTGGTTTTCGGTTTTATTTTGATTATTTCTTTTTTTTTTGTCTTCTTTATTTATTCACTTGTGGTTTCAGACAATTTTATTTTGACATTTTGTACTTCATTTTATTTTCTTTGCACACGCATTTGTTTTTTTCTTCTTCTTTCACTAAGTACGTATATTCCACCCAGAATGATACGCACATACAATGATTTGATTTATAACAAACCACAGTGCTACAATAATTTTGAGAAATAATAACAACAACAGCAATAATAATAATAATAATAATAATAATTTTGAAGTGGAAATCTAAAAAATGTAAACATGAATGCATCAGTAATTTCAATTGTTTTTGGGGCCTGGTTTTCATTGGAATAGGTTCTGATAAAATCTTTGAAGGGGTCCTTCGTAGTTCATAACTTGAAAAAAAGCAAGAGATATTCTCACAAGCACAGTTCACACCTTATGAAGGGCTTTATATATATATAATTTGTGTGCATTTATTTTACAGAAACTTTCATTTGGAAATGCCATGATTCCATTTATGGCCTTAGGTTCCTGATTGTGGCCCGGAAGGAACTAAGTATACGACAGAAAACAAGGAAATAATAATAATAATAATAATAATAATAATAATAATAGTAATAATAATAATAATAATAATTGTTATGGGACCTTACCCATAATAACATAATGAACTATTCCATACGTAATAAATACTGCACCTCAAGAGGAAGCAGAGAGAGTCAGTCGTTCACTTCTGAACCGACTGTTCGGTTGAACTTCTTTCTTCGGACGGAGAGGAACCCGAACGAGGCTACGCCGAGGGGCGGAGTCTCGTTCGGGGAGGTAAACCGGCTCTGAGCCCGTTTATACGGGTTAAATGGGCATATTTTCGGAGAACACACAATAAATAACCGACCTTGTGTCACATGATGCCCCAATGGCGGGGGGGTGACTGAATATCGAGTCAGTCTGAAGTCTGGAGGGAAGTCCGTCAGTCAGTCAGTTGAGTCAGAGGCAGTCCGTAAACAGAGTCGCGTTCAGACAATTACTACTAAACCTGATTGTTCGTACTAACACTTTCTACTTCTCTGTATATATTCCTGTTTGTAATATATCTGTGTTATTCCATATCCGTATTCGAGTTCTTCTTATTTGGTTCTACCTTTCATTATCATCGTGGTACAAGGAACCGGACCATGACAATAATAATAATAATAATAATAATATAAAAAATAAACTTCAAGAAAATGGTATGAACACCACCCAGACCTGGTTACGGAGATAGGACCTGTAACAATTTTATGGGGCTTAACAAAACACAGAGACAGAAGAATCAAAGTTAATCGCTCAGATATCGCAATCAAAGACAAAACAAAAACAGATTGTGTTTTTATATCGTGATGGCAGTTCCTGTAGACGGCAATGAATTGTGGGTAACTCGGGGTAGAGAGTTACGTTAAGGCGTAGTTTATATGGATTACAGGGAAAGATAATGGTTAACTCCAGATTTGAACAGGTTAAGGTTGTAGTGATCGGGGAAACATCTTTTTGGGAGTCGGTTCCACTGAGCAATTGTTCACGGGAACAAACTGTTAAACTTCTCACTCATAGAATGCAGAGGGAATGTACATGTCAAAGTTCATTTTATGTCTTTAATATTCACCAGTGAATTAACTGAATTAACAAGAAAGGGATTTATATTGAATATTAAATATTTATTGGGTAAAATAAATATTTTTTTTTATGACTAAGCGACAGATTTAACCATAAAATTACGTAAGCGATTTTTATTTTATTCCGTCACCAAAACCGTTACACTTCTTTTCTGGCAACGCACAATTTTAGAGCCCTTATTTTGTTCTGTATTTTTTTTTCTTTTATGCTTCTTACTTTTATTTTGTATATTCCCCATCAATATGTATATTTAAATCAGGACTGGATATTTCATCACCGCCGGCTCAACACCGTCGACTCAACAACGGCCAGCTCATCTCCGTGACAACTCAACTCCAGCACAGTTCACCACCAACGTACTCAGCGCGAGAAAATCTCAACCCTGATGCCGAATTAATAGCTTTAGTCTGGCGTTGGCTGTCATAGTTTTCATATCTCTTAGATTGGCTTTGTGTCGTAGAGACTTTGAAAGTTTTGTTGTCTTAGTGACTTATTAGTTACAACAGCCTATTTGGCTGACTTGTGTTTAATTTTCACGATCGAACAAATAACAATACTGAAACAGCAAGCAGAAGACTGCAAACAGAACTGGGGATGAAGTACACCACAATTTATAATTTCATTACGAGGCTGCATAACGTGCAAGGAAGCTGAGATGCATTTTACGAGAAATTTATTGGAGGTCATCCTCCTCTTTCTAAATTGAAAATTATATGGAGGAAGATGAAAGAATTTTGCAGTTTCTTTCTTCAATTTTCTTAATGATCTCCAACTGAATATTTGAGGGGAATTACATACAATTATCAATAAATTTTGAAAAATAAAGCCATAATACATTATTTTTATCTGTTTTGAAAAAGTCGACGGAAACATTTCATAGTGTGCATATCGTTGAGTTGTCTTTGCGCCGACTAGACTGATAGTGAGTTGTGTTGAGTTAGGTTTTCACGGAGATGAGTCGGTCTGTGCTGAGTCGGCAGTGTTGAGTCGGCAGCGTTGAGTTGTCGGTGATGAGTTGTCGGTGATGAGTCGTCTACAGACTCTTTAAATTACTTCGTTCTTTTCCCTCAACTTTTATCTGTCAAAATTTCTTTCCTTCCCGCGTCATCCTTTTAGTCTACTTTTCTTTTTATAACTCTTCTCTTCTTCTTTCTACTCAATCTGCATCGCCACTTCTTTATTTACTGTACCCCCACTCATGACATAGACGATCGTGGCTCTCCAAATTCATGTCCTTTGTAGCTATTAATACATTTTTCCCTTTCGTTATTTTTATTAAACCTTGTTTCGTCATCCATTTACTCAAGCTTACTAAATATGTTATACGTCGTTTTTTTCAATCGGTTCTGTGAGTATCAGACTTTCCAAACCCAATTTCCTCATTATGTGCCCCAAGAAATTTCAACTATGGCTTTGGAGTTCTGCTAATTTTCATCCCTTTGCTATTCTCTTCTCAACATGATTTCATAAAAAACGAAATGAGAGACGAAAAGAAAAGCGGAGGGGCAGAAAGAATATCACTGGATAAAATAAAAAAAGAACCGGCCTTAAAGCAAAATTTAAAACCAAACAGAATCATTGCCATTCGCATATATAACTCACCCAGGTACAATAAGGACCTTGACATAACATCCAGATATAAGCATATATATATATATATATATATATATATATATATATATATATATATATATATATTTATTTATTCAAAAATCATAACATAAACATGTTATAAAATCACTACAAAAATAGCCATTTTGTTTCAACAATTCCGATGTATTCAGAAGACACCAGAAGTGTTGAAATAAAATGGCTATTTTTGTAGTGATGCTATAACATGTTTATATTATAATTTTTGAATAAATAATATTTTCTCTACCCTGTATTGAGCACTATTTTAAGAACAGTGTTTTTGGTTATTGAAATTTTATTCCGTCTACACCAATCCTATAGTTGTATATATATATATATATATATATATATATATATATATATATATATATATATATATATATTTCATTAAAAACGACAGACAACGTACTACTAAAGAGCTTAACCGTAGTACCTTGTCTGTCGTTTTTAATGAGACATGCATATAAGGAAGAATTGCTGCTTAAATATACAACTATATATATATATATATATATATAAATTGTGTTGCTCAATATATGTATGTATATATGTATGTATGTATCCATCATTATACCTGAAACTTCATGCTATCCTCTCGCTTTACATGAGCCAGATCAGGCCAAAAATGCTCCTTGTACCACGGTGATAGTCCAAGGTAGAACCCAAAAAAGTGCTGCTGTCATATTTGGGCGGGAGTAACTCAGATCTCACTCTCTAGCCTTGACAGAGTCTAAAAGCGTCTTCGAACTCTCGTGGTTGACGAATTCTTCTTCACCACCCAACCTCTCTCTGCTACTTCCATGGAAAGTGCTCGGAC
>CAHIKZ030005495.1:0-50000 GCA_903632075.3 Acanthosepion pharaonis | reverse complement strand
ATATATATGGTGGATTCTTTTATCGTGAACGACAAATAAGGGACAGCAGCGGATGCTGCCTTTCTTTTTTGCATGCTAGCAGGGGGTATTGTGGAGAAAATGAGGTAAGAGATATTTCATTTCCTAAGTGCGATACTAGCCCAGCCTTGCCGCGTGCGACAAAGCCACACTGACAGATGAAATTTGTTAAAGCAGGATTTTGATGGCATCTCTGCTTCAGAGCTTGACGATGCTGTTCACGTTGCTTCAGTCTACTGTCTTCAAAACTCTTTAACATGTCTTACGCCACTCTTTTCGGTTTGATGCTTGGGCTTACCAGGTTTTCAGATCAGAGTTGAGATGTTTCAAGTTGTCTTTCAATTTGTCTTTGTAGCGTAAGTGTGTCCAACTGAACGCTTGGAGTTTGGTAGAATTCCATAGAGCACCTTCTTTGGAAGCATATGCTCATCTATTCTCATAACATGACCAACACACTTAAGTTGTATATTTGCTCAACTGGTTTCAATGCCTGTGATGCTGTTACATTTTTTCAGTATTGCACGATTCTTGACCCTGTCATACCATTTTATAACACGTATGGTACGAAGACAGCACATATGAATGGCGTCAAGTTGATTTATGTGCTTGCGGTATAGGGTCCAAGTTTCAGCACCGTAGAGAAGAATTGAGAGAATAACTGATCTGTATATGTCGATCTTTACTATGAGAGACACGTTTTGATGTTCCATAACCCATGTTTAAGATTACCGAATTTTGTGCTGGCTTTGGCTATTCTGGATTGTATTTCTCTGTCTATTTTCCCATCAGAAGCATCTGTTTGATCCAAGATATGTGAACGCCCCAACAGTTTTTAATGCCGTATCATCAATAAATACGGAAGGATTTATGAAAGATGGATTGCCTGATACTGGCTGGTACATTAGCTCAGTCTTCTTTATGTTGATAGTGAATTCAAATGCTTTCGCAGCTTCAGAGAATTTATCAAGGATAATTTGAATGTCTTCTAGACTGTGTGCTAATAGAGCGATATTATCTATAATGAGAAGATCGCATACCAGCTGCAGACCAAAGTTTCGATTATGCTTTAAAACGTTGCTGATTGTATAGACCTCCACTTATTCTGAATTTAACATTAACTCCACATAAGTCAGAGAATGCTTTTTTCAAGCATAGCAGAAAAGAAAAGTGGAAAGAGAAGAGGAGCAAGAAGGCAACCTTGCTTTGTACCGTTGGAGACGAAAAAGTCTTCCGATTGCTCACTTCCCGACCTTACAAAAGCTTTCATTCTTTCGTTAAAGAAAATAATAATATGGAGCCTTTATTCTGGAACACCTAAATTTGACAAAACTTTCTGTTATGGTCCGGTTCCTTGTACCACGGTGATAGTCTAAGGTAGGACCAATAAAGAAGAACTCGAACACGGATATGGAATAACACAGATATATTACAACCAGGAATATATACAGAGAAGTAGAAAGTGTTAGTACGAACGATCAGATTTAGTAGTAATTGTCTGAACGCGACTCTGTTTCGGACTGCCTCTGACTCGACTGACTGACTCACTTGCTCTGACTGACTGCCAGACTCCTGACGGACTTCACTCCAGATTTCAGACTGAACGGTATTTAGTCACCCCCCCCGCCACCACGAGGGCAACATGTGGCACAAGGCCAGTTTAACATGGGATCTCCGAGCCCGTGGGCTCGGCCAAAAATATGCCCATTGAACCCGTATAAACGGGTTTAGGATCGGTTTACCTCCCCGAAAGAGACTCCGCCCTTCGGCGTAGCCTCGTTCGGGTTCCTCCCTGCCCGAAAGCAGACAGTTCAACCGATCAGCCGGTCAGCCGGTCGCCCGACTTCAGACTGAACTCTCTGCTTCCTCTTGAGGCGCAGTATTTATTACGTATGGAATAGTCCATTATGTTATTATGGGTAAGGTCCCATAACACTTTCCAATGTGCAATTCGCGATTCAGTATCGAAAGCCTTTGCGAAGTCTACATAAACAACAAATAGATCCTTGTTTTGTTCTCGTGCCTTCTGTGCCTGTCGGAGACAAAAGATCATATCCACGGTTGCTCTACTGGATCGAAATATATAATCAAAAACGTAAAAGATACGGGCCATTACTGTATCTAATAGTTTCCATTGTTAAGTAATTTGAGAAGAAATCCTCTGAGGATCACTTTGCGCCTGAAATGTATACGGCACTGTCAGGTTTTGGCTAGAGTGCAGCTTTCTTAGTCTGTTTTCATTGTTTTTCCTCGTTTGTTTTCATCGGTTTTAACCTGGTTCATTTGTGTTTTGTCTTGATTATTCACGCACGCACACACATATATATATCTAAATCGTTCTTTATTCATATATATTCACGGTTTCGGTCCCGCTATAGCCACCGAAACCGTGAGATCACCCCTAGTCAGCAGCTGATGAAGACAGGGTATCGTACGTGCTAACACACGTTGTATGTTAAAAATATATATATATCTTAATTGTTCTTTATTCATATATATATATATATATATATATATATATATATATATATGTGTGTGTGTGTGTGTGTGTGTGTGTGTGTGTGTGTGAATAAAGAAGACAGGACATCATTTCATTAACTAGGCGTTTCCTTTATATATATATATATATATATATATATATGTGTGTGTGTGTGTGTGTGTGTGTGTGTGTGCGTGGTGCAGCAAAAGTAATGCCCTTTTTATTCAAGTTTTATTGAAAAAAATTATAATAGCATAAAAAATATGTATTGTCACATGAAAACAACATTTGTTACGATTAACAAGCTATTTAACATGTTCAAAATTCTCCGCTTCGTGTTCAATACAACATTGAACCCTATCAGCAGCACTTCTACAAATAATTTAACACATTTCTACATTAATTTCAACCTCAATTTTACGGTAATGTTAAATAAAATTCATACTTTTCGTTTGTGATACGTCATCAGGGATTTTTCATTCACACACACACACACACAATCTAAACTCAAACGTAAAAAAATAATCATAAGTAACCAATATCCTATACCTATAATATAAGTATATATACCTATAAGTATGTATACCTATAATATAAGTAACCAATATCCTATACCTATAATATAAATGTAAACAGAACGAAAAACAAATACTTGCTGCATCAGTTTTACTGGCAATATTGAAAAGACGTAAGGTAAATCAAGGCAAAATGTCCCGTGAACCAATAAATGGCTAAGAAAATGAATCAATAACCAAGAATATATTCCGGGTTTAGTAATATTACGTGTATAAAATTAAATAAAACGTCAAATGGGGATCTTTTGCGGAACCTTAGGCTTCCGGGGCACCCCGCTTGAGAAATGCTCAAAGACGATATCTTTTCTTTCAGTGACCGATCGTTTCAACTATGCTCTGCTTTGTATAAATGGGTGGAATGAAGCGTGAAAAAATGAGAAGCATTTAAGGTAAATAAGGTAAATAAAGAACTATACCTTCCAACATACTCAGTATGTTGGACAGATTTATGTGCATGCGGCAAGTAGATGGTGAGCCTCGTTTTGGGTGAAGTTATTCATCGCAATTTTTTTTAGTACAAAGTCGTGTAAACTGCAAAAAACTACAAAATGTTCCTGTCACGAAACATCTGATGAGTCGAGGGTGACGTGCAGTGAATGACTAGAAACATGCGTTTAATATCGAATTGCATGGATTCCGATCGATTTTGCTGACTTCTCATTAGGCTTCAAGATACTAGCTTACAGATTTGCAAAGACTGGCAAAATCTTTTATTTAGAGAATTAGTGTAACACAACTTTCTTATTCATTTTTTGGCCCTGTAGCTAGAAAATATAACTTGGTAAACTAACCACCTTTCTTTCTTTCTTTCTTTCATTCTTTCTTTCTTTCTTTTTTCTTTTTTCTTTCTTTCTTTCTTTCTTTATGGGATGTGACATACCGTTAGATCTTTGTGTTTTTACGTTCCCGTATATGTAACCGAGGTAATACTCACTCATAATTTTTTGTGTACCTTCAGGGATCCAATCTCCGCGTTGTTTGCCATATTTATTAATTTGTGCCTTTAGGCGATTGGTAATGTTAAAAACTTCATTGTCATTTTTTTTAAAAAGTTACATTACTTGACAATATATGAATGCATGGTTTGAACACTAACTGCATCGTTTTAAAAATTAGTTTTTAACTAATTAAAACTTAGTTTTTATTTTTATTCAATTTATTTCAAGTTTTTCTCATGCTTCAATGACTGGGTACTAATTTAGTAAGAACAGACGACAGACCGAAATATCCTGTTTGTAAATTAATTGCAGGGGTCTCGGGAACCATAGCATTTTCAACGCAAATATAAATGATTTTGCTTCTTCCTTTTCTCATTGTTGGCCCTGGACATGGTTTTGAATTCAGAGTTTTTTTCCTCTCCTAGTCTGACTAGAAAATCCACTCTGCTTTGCCATAACCGTGGGAGAAATGATAGATTAACATACTTTTTTGTTTTTGTGCAGGGTTTCCTTGAGACATGTAATTTATTTTAAGGGTTACGTAAGGGTAAAAAGGTTGAGAAACGCTGATCTAGAATGTTTTTCAACCTTTTTTTTTCTGTATTATAACATTTAGGATTTAAAGTATATATCGTTTTTTCTTTTCTTTTTTTCCTTTCTCTTTATGGACGAATTCAATATCTTTGCAAGGCCAAATTTGATTCCCATCAATCCACCACAGATCGTTAAGTCCTATTCCTTAGCCTAAAAGTTTTAACCTTTTAATGCTTTTTAACCTGTGAGATAAAATCTCACAGTAGATTTGAACCTATAGTTAAACTTCCGCGACACACTTGCATTATAATAATCATTAGCCTCGTTTTCTGATTCTTATTTCTTAATTAAAAACTTGTTCCTTTTAAATGAACCCTCTGTAATAAAAAAAAAATGAAAAAAATACGTTCAGTACACACTACACGTCCTCACTACCTCGGGCACAATTCAATACTTGCACATTTAAGGATTTCTGGGCCATTCCGGAAATCAACTTCGGGTGATTTCGGCATATATTGGTTTTCATCGGTAAGTACTTGTCGAATCGTACCTTGTATGGACGTTTCGCGCGACCTCATTTCTCATATCCTCATCTACTTTACATATTATATATGCAAAAATACTCCTAACAAATGAGAAACAGTAAAACGTGGAAGCAGCAAAACGAGTATTATTTATTATCTCGTTGGTATGTGGTGTTTGAAGTACGAGAGACAGTAAAACACTGAGTAAAATTGTGAATTTGGAGATTAAATATGGCTCGGAATCCAACAGAAGAAGATAAAGAGTAAGGAGAGTGTACACAATCCTTATTTTTTTTTTTTAAACTAGATGTGTGTAATTAAGGTCCAGATAATTCAGTTTGGAAATACAAGAAATGTTTTGGGCTTTCTTACATCAATTTTTGTTGGAGGCTAAAGGATAAATGTTACTATTATGTCCTGAAGAAGAAAAATGAGCTGAAATTTTCGTTGACGCACGTGGTGACAGCCTATCCGTGTTAACTGCCTGTCCGATAATGAGAAGTTCACGTGCGTGTGTTTGTTTATATATATATATATATATATATATATATATATATATATATATATATATATGTGTGTGTGTGTGTGTGTGTGTGTGTGTGTGTGTAGAAAGAAAAGTGGGATTGATTCTCATTGGTTCAGGAAGAGTGAATGAATGATAATTATAATTGTTATAATTACTTCATTATATTTATTTCTGGCGCTATAATTAATTTTTATTTATTTACTTTTATTGACTAGGCAAAGTGATAGTATGATTAATATTTCCTTTATGTATTTTTTATGGACAGGCCAACAGGTTAAAATCACTGCTGTACAGTTTTCAAGATTACGGTCATATCACATGGAAACACCTGTTCAGGTACGATCACAGAAGTTAAGCAACGTCGAATCTGGTCAGTACTGAGATGGGTGACTACTTTTGAATGTCATATGATATAAGTTTGGATGGTTCGGAATCGGAAATTCGAGTTCCAATTACAATCAGTTTTGCTGAATTCAAAAGGGATGTTTAAATGTCCCCCTCCCCGGATGCATTAGACTCTAAAAGACAAAGTCAACAATGAAAACACGAAGATTAAAACCTCCATTTTAACCATACCCTTTGTAAGTCAGCTACGATAAAAGAATAGTTATAACAGATATGGATATCATTATCATGTGTTAACCGAAGTCGAGATCATAGAGTCCACGACGCTACGCCAGACTTCTCGGTCCTTCATTGCTGTTCCCAAGTCTCGCCTACTAATGCCTGCATCTCTTGAGATGACGTCAAGGGATCACACTTTTTTTGCCTCTGGTCAGATTTGACGCAGGCTTCCAGAGAAGGAGAGAGAAGACAACTCCATTCTCGGCACGGTAGCAGTGGCCAGCAAACTGTACTCGAAGAGGTCGTATGAGAGAAGAAACACAAAAAGGACTGACGTAGATCTGGTGGATGGTCGGATGGCGTTTCCAAGAGAGGTTTTGTGCTCTCATCTGAAGACGGTTGTAGGTTCCATCCAGAGGTTTCTCAATGTCTTTAGAGAGTGCCCATGTCTCTGAGCCATCGAGTAGAATCGACTGAACAGCGGCTCTGAATATTTTGATCTTGAGTTTTCTGTCCAGTTGCGATACCCAGATATTGTTCATATCATTGTAGGCAGACCATACCATACCCTTCCTAGTTTGCAAATCTTTCAAGGAGAAGAAGAATGATCCTAGATATTTGTAATCCTCAACTTGATTCAAATTGCTTTTATTGAGGAATTTTATAGGATGGTCATTTTTGGCTGTACATCTGTTCATGTATTCAGTTTTTGACACATTGAAATAGAGACCTATGCAGTCGGAGGCTTGCTCAAGAGATTGTAGTAGAGGTTGCGTATTCTCTAGAGATTGACTGATAAGCAATTTTAAATCAGGGAAATCATTATCTATAAAAAGCGAGTGCTTCTTACGGAGCATAGTTAGAAACCCTTATCTTGCAGATTGTCAACTGACATACGAAGCACATAATCCACAACAATAACAAACAGAAAGGGTTCAAGTGTATCACCCTAGAGTATTCCAGCTCTAACGGTAAAGGTGGCGTTTCTCCATCAGGAGTGAGAACGGTTGATGAGGTGTTTGTGTACATAAAGCTGATGGCGTCAATCATTTTGTCAGGAACTCTATAAAGTTTATGAATCTCAAACATTTTAGATATGTCAATAGCTTTTGAGAAATCAACGAAAACCAATGCAAGGTCTAGTTTGCTTAGCTCAGATTCCTTAATAAGTCTGCGCAGACATTATTTGGCTTAGGGTAGATCTGCCACGTGTAAAGCCGCTTTGGTTATTCGGGGGGGGAGGTCAGGCCCAACGAAGGGTATAAGCGGTTAAGGATGAGTTTATTATACACCTTGGCAGCAATTGGCATCAGTGAGGTTACTCTATAGTTGGTTGCTAGAGAGAGGTTCCCATTTTTGACATAGGAATGATCTGTGATTTGTGTCAAATGTTTGGACCTTAGAATGTTGAGAAGTTCTGGCTACAAAGGTTGGGTAGGAGCTGTTGAAAATGCTCATCTTTCCAGATAAGGGCTGGTTTGTAGTCTGGATCAAATACTTTGGAACCTTTGAGGTTTTAGTTCCTGCTTTAAGCTCACTTATCAAGAAGGGGGAAAGGTGTCGATCTCTAGGGGATCCGAGATTTGTTCACTTTGGAGTGTACAGCTCTCAGGAAGCCTCGCTTCTTTGCCAAGTAAGTTATTGAAATTGTTTAACCAGTTTTTGAAAAGTTTCTCGGCGGATACTCCCTTGATTCTGATACTAGAGCCAGAATTATTACCGGAGAGGTCTTTTGCAGTTTTCCAGGCTAGGTGATGTTGCTTGCTGATGTGCTGTCTTGAAGGGCCATCTATCTTGCTGTTGATGTGGTTAGATTCAACTTAAAGATAGGTATCATCACCTTCCCATTTGGCCATTACCTGCTGTATCTTCTTTGCCTGAGATGGGGACTGGTGGTAGAATTGTGAGATAGTTTTATGTTTGGCTCTTGATTCGACCACGCGCGAGGAGTTGCTGGATATTGGGAGTCAGGTCAGGTTGGTCAGGATGGTTCAGAACTAACTCTAGTCCTGCTGCTGGTAAACTGTAAACCAGTACTACCTGTTCCAGTCGGGTAAAATAGTCCCGTCAGCTTTGGTCAGCAACTATTCTAGTGTTTGCAGCACAAACAATAAGACAAGGCTATAAATATCAGGTTGGTAATTGTCGCCGGATAATCCACTTCATGAAGGAGGAAAGACCTTTAGAACTTGGTTGCTTGATTCTTTCCATCATGTGTATATTAGTGGCACCCACACACATTATCATCCATTTGAAAAGATCATGGACCTTACAATTAACTGCACCGGGGTTCCTATTCCCCAGGGAACCATACGGTATAAAGGTTGATCCCAGATTCTACGGGTCCTAGCTCTGATCATGATGTAAGAGTATGGAATGATGGCGAAGCCTCAAATCTGACCAGACGGGCATCTCTTGATAGTGGATGTGTCAGGTCCATCAATCTCACTCGTATTGTAAGCTGTAAAAAGCATGCAACTTTCAGCTGCTTGAATGCAAGGACATTCGGCCCTCTAGGCCGCCTTGGAGAGCTAGCCGAGAATGCAAAATCATAAGCATCAAAATCACAGATATACTTTCGGTCCAAGAACACCGCCTCCGCAATCCTAAGGACATCTTGAAATATCAAGCAGGATCTTACTAACTTGTCAGCTCCTTAGATGCCACCTTTGGATGTGTTGGCTTTCTTCTTTCATCTAGAGCCAGTAACAATCTCTTAGGCGTCGAGTCAATCTCCCCCAGAATGTTAGCATTTGAGCTGAAAGGCAGTCCTAAAACAACCGTGATATATGTTTACAGCCCTCATAATTCCTTTGAATTGAACGAGATATAAGACTTTTATACAACTTTGCGTACCACTGTAGAACAAGTACTTCTACATAACTTTCTAGTTATTACTGGTGACCTGAAGGCCAAATTAGGTCCTGATGAAATAAAGCTCACCTTCAACAAAGTGAAAAATCACAACGGGGAATACCTCGGGCTTCATGGAAGAATTCAACAGCTTCCGCTCAAACACCAGCCTCATGAAGCCTAGAGGTCAACTGTGGACATTTGAGTACCCCTTTGGTTAAAGTGTTCAGATTGATTATCTGGTCTTTGGGAAAAAAGTAGAGGAATCGTGTTCGAGATTCTTGATCCTATTTGTCCTTCAGCTCTGTTGATTTCGACCATAGATTCATCTCCGCTGCCATCAAACTTTACCTTAGTTCATCCAAACGAGCCAAACCACACCCCATGAAACAGTTTGACTGTAAGGAAGCCTCATGCAACCAAGACCTCTTGAAAAACTCCACTCATGAAATATACAATAGATTCTAGCCCACTGTTGATATCGCTTCAGATAATACTGAAAACGTGAATGCCGGTCTTATTTCATCTCCTGATCAAGTAGCACTTGCAACTCTCCTCGAAAAGAGTAGAGTCCGAATAAAATCCAGGATATAGATATATAGCTTAAATATAATTGTTTATTTCTCTCATATTTGTGCGGGAGCCATGACAGTTCAAAAGCATTTACGCTGCCTTGTGGGTGATGAATCATATTCCCACTGCAACCATTTCCCACAGACGAATCGTTGCTCGCCTCTCACTACGCCATCTCTATATCCATGGCGCGTGTTCTGACAAACTACTTTCCAAACCTTTATCTTATAATAAGTAACAGGAGAGCTGAGTTTTAATTCCAGTCGGGTTCATTTATATGCAAATAACCTTAGGAAAGTTATGAATCCACATCTTTTCTAGCCAGCTATAGTTTAATTAGTAGGACTCGTATTAGTAAATTGTTGTTATCTCCAAAGAATACTTATAATTTAAGATATATACTTATAATTTAAAAAAAAATATATTTTCTGACTTTATATAACTCGCAAAAGATTGATAAACCGTAAAAAATCAAATCAATAAAAAAAAATCTAGAGTTTTCAATATTTCAAAGCAGACCGATAAAGGAAACCAGTTAGAGTCATCGAATTCAGAAGTGCGTGACCTCACATCTGCATCCGGGATTGCAAGCGTCTGAACGAGAAACACACACGCACACACCACAGATGATGACTATCAAGTTCCGCAAAGGAAGAGCGGACAAACCCGATTGTTGCATACCACAAACTGACTTAGAATCACTGACGGAATATTAGAGTGAATAAAATGTGAAGTAACGAAGAGTCAAGTAATCATTCGTAACACACCCCACCCCACTGCGAATGCTTAATTTTTAAGCAGCATGTACTATTCAAAGAGAATTGGCGCTACACATTCTTCCTTCAGATATCAAGATAGTTCTGGGTATGACGATAAACTACATCCGGCAACAAGTCCTCTGATTGGGAGATTGGAGGTTTTGAGGAGTGTGAACTACCTCTTAATTGCTGTTGTTCCTGTTAGGGCCCCAGTTAATGGCAAATAGTGAGCCCACAAACACAAACAAAACATTATGATAAGTATAAAAGTGTATTTATATAATAAAGACATGACAAACCATACCATATCTATAGTAAAATAACAATACATATTCTCTCTTGTTCAGGGCATACAATTGCGTTCAAAATCTTTAGAATTTGGCTTTAGATAATCCATAGAGTTTGATATGCTGCTAAACAAAATCAATCAACATGAAAGAACTCTTTCATGACATTAATCCATGTAATATCCTACAATCTCTAAAAGAAATCAAACTGTATTCCAAAATATAACTTCAACAAAACTACAACATAAAACACACATATCACCGCCTCTAACAAACATGCATATGCACAAAGGCTGAGTATCATCTACCATTTACTCACTTGTGAAAGCAGAATAAGATATATTTTTATTACTTCAAAGCTTCCAAGAAAATTAAATTTCGGCATTAAATGACCCATGAGGAGTTGATATGCCGCTAAACAAACAAAACAAATCAACTCAAATATCAAGACGGTTTCTGTGACACACCAGTTGGGAAACGATGGAGTATCAATAAGTTTGTAGTCTGATACAATTACTGGCTTATTGTTGATTTGAAGTTTGTACTTCCTAATGTTCAACGAATTATATTGAATTAAGGTCATTGACAAGGAAGGAGACTATTCTATCGTGTGAAAAAAAAATCTTTTTCGTTATTTTTACGGGCATATGCAACTGTTGGTTATCTCCATGCAAGTCGAATGGGGCCAGTAAGACGAGTAAAGTCCCATATGATACAATATTAGCTCAAATCCCAGCGCTAAGGTAAAAAAAAAAGTACCGATGGTGATTGGGCAATTTTCCTCGGTATTGCCGTTAACTCGACTTGAAATCTCTACCTTGAGTTAAATTCGGTAGCGCTTTGGGCGTACTGAAACATCCAGTAAGACAATTAAATTTTCGTATTAATTGCCGGCAGAGGAACGAACTATTCTGCCAATAATATTATCTCAGGCCCCGAGAGTCCAAAACACAGTACCTCTGTTTCGCGAGATGACTAGGGTTATAACTCGGAACCTGAGAAGTGTAGAGGGGTTTGAGAATTTTTTCCACGCTACTGCCGATAAACGCACATTAAACGCGACCTTGTGTCGCATTACGTTTGCTTCGTGGGCGTAAGTTGAAAGAGCAATGTCCTCGCATTATTAACGTAAATAAAATGTTTTGTAGCACTGCATCACGTTGTCGGTCGCCTTATGAGCCACACGTCAACCGTTATGACAGAAACTGCGTAAATATTTAAATGCCAGACCTCATTGCCCAATAAAAAAAAAATATCCGGGTTATTTAGTCCACTAATCACTTTGAGAGAATTTCGTCAATTCCTTTCTAAAAAAAAAAAAAAAAATTCTCAAACGATGAATGAACTGAAAATTTGTTCAGTCTCATCCTAGTTGGGGAAATTTTTGCTTGTCATATTTAGGCATTTGAAATGTATCAATTCTTAGAAAAGATGACAGGAAAATTGAGCAAGTATAATAACCTTTCCATTTCCTACTGATAAAACTTGCCGTATTTGATAGTATGAAAGATATTCATATTAGAACCACACTCATTTCAGCAGCGCCTATTCATGCAAAATGTTTTAGTGTATTTATAAAAGCTATAACAGAAAGCGGGCACGGGTCCGAGTGCTTAGAACGTTCGCATTCTGGCCATGAGTGCCCGGTTAGCGCCATGTTCGATTTGTCAGGAAGAAGACCTCCTAGTGTTATCGGACTGGAGAAGTCGATCCTAGCGGCACCTTTGGAAAGTGCCAAAAACATGCCACGGCTTGATTCAAACCTGGTGAGTGAAATAGCTGTATTAGCACGAAGTCACATGTCATCGTGGCCGAGGGATTGAGCGTGCTGGCCTTGTTCAAATTTTGATCACACTAGATAACATGTTCCCAGAAAATGTAACTACGGTCTGCTCAGTTGCAGTATAAACCACAGGTCGGCTCTGTGAGTGTTGAATAAATGCAAATCCCTATTGCCTCTACAATAGGGATTGAATACGAGTGACCAGCTCAATAGAAAATCATTACTCTGTATAAAACTGTGTATAAAATCATTAGAGTGCATTTAAAAATATGACTAGAAATAACAATAATGAAAATATCCCATAATAAAAACACTGCAAGAAATTCGAAAAAAAAACATTTAGCCTTCTGTAAAAGAAAAAAAAATAGACATTTTTAAATCGAGAAAAATGTTGGTACCTCTGCCGGAATCGCTGTCTTCAAATATATATTTTCTCTTATGTTTTATGTATACAACTTATTTGATTGGATAATCAATTTTTTTTTTTAATTAAACATTTTAATTACATTTAGCGGCCTGAATGTTCGAGAACTTTCGTAGAAAATATGCGTTCTCCGACAGGAATCAAACGTTTATCCAATACGGAAACCGTCATTTGATCTGACGTACTATACCATTTCGTGGGGGCACCTCGGCGTGGTGTAATGGCTAGCAAGCTTGTCTCGCTGGGTGCTCCATACTTTCGGCCTTGTGCCACATCTGAGCTACGCTTGGAAAATCACTACTATACCATTTCGCTACAAAGAATCGTCTCGTTAACAAAGTCCAAATTACTGTTTATAGACACACAATCTACGACGATTTTTCTCGATTGATTATATTCATATCTGCTCACGAAACGTGTCTTGACGTAAAGAAATGGATTAATCCCGACAATTCTTTAATAAATTGTCTGCTTATACGTTATTTTTATAGATACAATTTAAGTAAATACACTGTTTTTAACTGAACAGTATTCATTAAATTTACCGGCCTTAATGTTTAAGAAACAGAAAATATAGAAAGTACGCGTTCTCCGACAGGAATTGAACCGGCATCCTATACTGAAACCGTCATATAGCTTGACGTGCTGTCTGACCAGTCAGCCACATTCTCGAACATTCCGGCCGATAAATGTAAATTTAGAATTCGGCATTAAATAACCAACCAAACAAACAAACAACACGAAAGAACTTTTTTCAGAGCATTAATCCATAAAATATCATAAAATTTCTTAAAGAAATGGATTTGTATTCCAAAATATAACTACAGCTTTGTGATGATATGCTGATTTGGTATTGGTGTTTAATTTTAAAAAAAGAGTATTTCCTCAAATAACTTGTTTCCATAAAAATAACGTATAAACAGAAAATATATCAAAATATTTGTCGGATTTAATCCATATTTCATCTGATATATATATATTTGAAGATATTTAATTGTTTTTCTTACCAGGACGAAATAGGAGTCAGTAAGAAGAAAATGAATTTAGAGTACGCTAATCTATCAATTCTCGACAATAAATTTCAGTCCCTCATCATACATAATGATACGGACGGTCAGGTCATAAGTCACAATGTCGAACAGACCAAGTGAACTCGCGGAGTGGTCGGCTTGTGGAGCGCACCACGGCCTGGGATACAACGGGTTAGGAGGACCACAATTTCACCAAGTTGAACCAAATGAACTCGACTATTCCTCGCTTCCGCGTAGTCTGTCGATGTGGCGTGGTCCACCGGCAGGTCGAGTGTGAACCACGACCTGTTGTCCCACGGGCGCCGACAAAACGCTTCGTTTATAACCTTTTCGACTTTTTTCATCAGTTGACTCTCTCTCCTTATCTTCCTCTCTCCTTATTTTCCTCTCTCTCTTTCTCTTTCTCTTTCTCTCTCTCGCTCTCTCTCTCTCTCATTCATTGTCCTGGGTACATCTGGCAGCTCGGCCTCTGATCGGGTGATTGGAGATTTTGAGGCGTGTGAAACCACCTCTTAATTGTTGTTGTTCCCATGTTCACCCTGATTAAGGGTAGTAGCACCAGTTAGGGCCCCAGCTATAGGCAAACAGGGAACTCCTATGACATAAAACAAAACTCTGTGAAAGAATAAAAATATAGTTTTACAGTAAGATTACAAATAATACCAAACAATACCTATTTATAGCAAAATGACCAACAATACATTGTATCTTTTTTTGAAGGCATACAATTGTATGCAAAATATTTAGTTGAAGGCAGGCAATTTCGTTCAAAATATTTAGAATTCGGCATTAAATAACCAACCAAACAAACAAACAACACGAAAGAACTTTTTTCAGAGCATTAATCTATAAAATATCCTAAAATTTCTTAAAGAAATGGAATTGTATTCCAAAATATAACTACAACTTTGTGATAATATGCTGATTTGATACTGGTCATGGAAATGTCAGTTTTATTTTATTATATAATATACAAGTGGATGCTAAAAACCATTGTCTGGCTAAAATCTGACAAAAATCATTATTGATTTGAGGATTCTTGTTTAGTCCAAGAACTTTTTATTAATGCTCGTTTTTACAAAAAAATTAAGAAAGGTGAATTTCACCCTAAGGCAATAAGGCTCCCAAGACGCAAGGAGTTATAGAGCGTGAGAGAATATAAGAAAACATTATTTAAGAAAGAGAACAATAAAAGAACAAGAATTAATAAGACAGAAGATAGCGATTGACATTAGATTTAAATTTTTGAAGATCAAAGTTGAGTGAGAAGCAAGAAGCTGGAAGAGCGATCCACAAGTGATAACTGCGATAGAAGAAACTGCTAGCATAGAACTTACGGTTACATCTAGCCATTTCAACTGGAGACCTTACCGCCAAACTAGTACTGCGATTAAATTCATAAAATCTAGATACCATAGAGGAAAGTGATATTTATTCTCGTTATTTACAAGAAATGTGGCAAAAAAGGGGGAATGGGAAAGTTTGGTCTTAATCTGTGTTATAATCCCAGTTATTGACTCAAATATACCACAGTTTTACTTACAGCAAAACAGCACATTCTTACTTACCATTCTTACTACAGTCACCATAATACCTCAGAGTCTCTACGAAGTCCTAACTATTTCTCATATGTACAATTTGTCTGTGGGGATGGAGAATAAAAAGAGAGAAAGGTTCATCAGAACAATTACCAGGAAAGTGTTAATAGAAAACGCACAGGGAAGCTACCTTACGACTGTGGGAAGGCCACTAAAGATTGCTGATTCTTCTTTGGATGTTATCAAGAATCTCTCAATACATAATAGGAGCACTAGAGCAGATGTCGCAGCAATATTCAAAGCAAGGATGAATGGTAGAGATATAAATATGTAAAGCAAATTTGTGCGAGAAAAATTGTCTAACACGACACAATGAACCAACTTTCCTAGCAACAAATCTAGCATTTGATTCAGTATAAATCTTCCACTTTACGTCAGCAGAAAATATTAGCCCAAGAAGTTTCAAGGAGTCACTCTCCTGGAGGTTAAGATCAGCCATGCTGATCGAAGTCAAAAAAGGTTCTTTCAGACGTGTAAAGAGCCCAGTTTCGTTTATAAGGCGTTAAAATTAACAAGCAATTCCTTACCCCAGTTAACAATGGATTGATATTTTTCATATTAGTTATCAATTTGAACTTCTGGAACTGACCAAACTTACTATTAAGACAGGAGTAAATAGTTGTGTCATCTTCATAGATGCCGAGTTGAGAACTGATGACATCGGGAAGGTCGTTTATGGCAATTAGAAACAAAGTAGGTCCAAGAATATAGCTCTGGGGAGGGGCGTCTGTATTAATGCAAAAAGATTTTCAGATTGCAGTTCATAACAACATTCATTCCCCGATTTGATCAGAAAAACTTGACCAGCTCTAAATTTCGTCCAGAAATGTCATAACCTTTCAACTTGAGAAGAAAATCTGTATGCAGACCAAACAATTGATTCAACATAATGTTTCCACTTCATATCAGCGAACAACTTTAGCCTGATTAGGCGCAACGTTTCCCTCTCTTGAGGATTATATACGTAGTTTCATTAGAAAGAATAAAAAATAAAAACGGACGCACCTACCATTAAATTATATCAACAGCATTATTAATATAACTGCAGTTACTTTTAGGAGTTTATTTTCATACATTTAATTAAATAACCTCACCACTGCTTCCGACTGTATTTTCTTTATTTTTAAAATTTCCTTCTTATTTAACGACTTCTTTCAGATTTGCTTGTGCCTTTCACGCTGTTTCTTTTTTTTTTTTCTTTCTCTCTTTTTCTCACTTTAACCACGCCCCGTATTATTACCCAATAGACACACACTTATTATACTGGCAATCTCTCTTCTTCCTTTACGATTCTTCTAAGGTTCTACGATCAAATGTTACGTAAAACCCGGTCACGCACGGCATGAACTTGCAAAAGGTTCCGGTTATACGAGCAAGAGTTACGTCCAAATCCTCTGAGAATTATCGTCTGTGGCTTGAGAATCAGCACACCTACCACCCGCACTTTGGAGAAAGACCGGATATTCTGCAAAGACAAGTAAGTGCCGTAATCCCCGGGCCGTAAATTTTGAGGTCGGGGCTGTCTCGCCACATGAAACAAACCGCGAGACTTGAAAAGTTTTCAGCGTACAAGTTTGGGGTTTAAAACCGTCTCCATCTTACGTCAAGGCGGAGGCAATTAAACTGAGGTCTGTTTTTCAACCGACCCTTTGCACTCCTCTTTCCACTTCAGAGGCAATGATGAATGGGTGTCTGAGTGCTTTTCACGAACACCCTATTCCAGCGTTCATTGTTTATCATCACTAGCATCATAGGAATCATTTAGAATGTACCAACATGAGCATCAACCTATTTGAAATGAACTGACAGACGACCATCGGTCACATTCGAACAGATGGTTCTTTCATTTAGAAATAGCACCAAACGAGAGTCTCTCTCTACAAAGTTTTATGTTTACGGCCACATCACTTCCCGTTCGAGCACCGAAGTTAAGCAACGTCGATCCTGGTCAGTACTTAGATGGGTGACCGCTTGAAAATACCAGATGCTGTAAGCGTGGATGTGCGGGTGGTCTAATAGATAATGACTCGTAATTGTTAGTCAAGGAGCCGAGTTCAAGTTCTTGGGGGTTCATTATATTCACTTACGCGTAAATACTCTTGGGAAAGGCATGAATGCACTCCTTCCTCTCGCAGCTATGGGTTAATTAGTAAGACTTGTATCACTAAAACATTAGTATCTCAAAGTGAACTCTCACATTCTAAAAGAAAAATTCTGGCTATCAACTTATCTGCTTATCAAGCCATAGAAAACAAATCAGTGTGTTGCTTTGCAATATTTTAAGGCTTAAACAGTTTATACATGCGTTCAAAACTTTATTAATGCTATAAAAACGGACATATTGAATATAATTTTATAAAACAATAAGAAAAAATAATACAACAAACGTAGGAAAGAAGGGCAAAGATAATAAAATAAATAGTATTTACTTCACTTGATTGGATAACGGCTCGGATCGTGGAATCGGAGATCCGAGTTCGAATTCCAGTAGAATACATTACATTCACTTACGTGCTAATACCCTTGGGAAAGGTATGAATCCTCTTCTCCCCAGCGTTGAGTAAATAGTAGGGTTTTATAGCCTTGAATGGCAACTTGTCTATCGCGGGAAAAAAAATCTGTCGTGTCACGTATGGCACAAAACTGACTAACTTAACTGTAAATGAAATCTTTTGAACTCGCTAATGTAATCGCATTTTCTCTTCTAAGATTTTATTTTATCGCACTTCTCGCCTGTGGAACTTTCTTCTGGTTTCTTGCTCCTCACTTAATTTCTCTTGTTATCCTCACCAAAGTCTCCTTATTCTCTTCCACTCCTAGTAATCTATTGCGTCCTAGTGGCATTATCGCCTTGTTTGGGGTGAAATGATTATTATTATTATTATTATTATTTAAATCGCCGTAAAGAGGAGAATCGAAACAATAACGACAGGAAAGAAGAAAACAACAAAAATGTGGCCAATCGGATCTCGATCCTCGCTCATCGGTGTCAATCGAGGACAAACGTATAAAATGTATGCACAACGTTAAAAGAATAAAGAACAACCAGGAAATCAACAGAGGGAAAATATTCGTGTAATCGTAAAAGATGCAGAAAAAATGATCGGTTCCTTGTATGGCTTCTAAAAACACCTTAACTCATGTTACTATTCTCTGTCTTTACAAGAGTCACATCAAACCAAGTTTGAAGTGTTGCTACCATATCTGAGCTGATGCTATACAATCTTTACTCTGTAGCTTTGACGTAGGTCAAAAGCGCTTAAACGTCCTTGAGGGTGATAAATTATTCTCCACCCTCTCGACTCTCATCCCACAGATGAAACATTGCTAGCCTCTCACTATTCTATCGCTTTTACTATGGCAGGTGCTTGGACGAGTTACATTCCTTGGTTCATACATTCAACATTAGGACCCACCGTATCATGTTCATATTGGTAAACCATTCCCTTTCCTTTGATAAACAGTAGATTCAGTGGCCCTTGAGCCTTGTTTTGGGTGGATAATCGCTAAATAAAAAAAAATCTCCCCCCCCTATGAGTTAAAAGTAGGATTTGTATCTTGAAAAATTATTGTTATTCTCCCTAAAAATTAATGAAATATTCACTTGCAAAAAAAGAATTATTCTTACAATCCAAAATACGTTTCGGCTTTAAATAAGCCACAAAGGGTTGACAAGCCGTAAAAACACAAATCAAAGAATCATATGACGAAACCACGTACTGAATTTAAATATTACCAGGAAAACTTGATTCGTACATTGTTTCATAAGTAAACTTTCGATCAGACTCCAACAGAATGGTAAACAATTTTGTAAACTCCTATCTTGATATCTTTTTGATGATGAATGTAGAGCTACATTGGATGGACCTGGTAGCTAATAGCATTCAACTAATACTGATACAAAAGACAACATGAAGCGGTGTTGTTGCAGAAATGGTGCAGAATATTCTTGTAAGTTCTTGGACAGGACATTTACAAACAATTTTTCAACTGCATCATATTCTGCTCAGTATTCCTCATCTTCCTAAAAGAATTAAAAAAAAATCAAGTACACCAAATTAATGAACTGGTTCCTCTGATTCTAATCCAACAGAAAATTTGTAAAGGCTCAATTAAAGGAGATGTGTATGAAAATGGAAAGCAATATAGAGTAATATTTTGAGATACGAGTTTAATTCGTTCCAAGACCGAGCTCGTAACTCAAAACACTCGTATCTCAAATCAATTCTCACCATTGAAATTAATTCCGTTCCAGGCCACTAAAAATTCATAACTACTCTTTAAACTTATTTTCTTTGGGTCCATGTTGTAAAATAACGGCAAAAAAGCCACAAAAAAACACAACACTTCCAGGGTGAAGGGAACACGTGTACAGCGAGTGTATTCTCAAAGCTTGAGGCTCCCTGCGCCAATTAGCGGATTCTTAAATAGAACTCATGGTGTCGCAAAATTTCAGTTCGTATCTCAAGACAAAAATCACCTGAACTCTGGCTCGTATCACAAAAAAAAAAAAAAAATCGTATGTCGGTACGCTCGTATCTCAAGGTATTACTGTACAAATAAAGATCTCTGGGAAGCAAAAACTATGTTGTATGTATTTTCATGGCAACTATTCTGATGAACTACTTTCGCTGGTTTATGAATTTAAGCGAGCTACTAGGCTGGCATCTAGATCCCACACTTTCAATGTCGAAACAGTTAAATGCAATCGTCTCTTCTCTCGCCCTTCCCGTTTGTGGAACTCCCTTTCACTTGCTTGCTTCCTTCCTCGATAACTATAATCTTCAAATATTCAAGTGTAATGTCAATCGACATCTGATACCTTCATCTTGTTCCCCGCCCTTTTCTGTATCGTTTCCTCAAACATCCTCTGTAACCCCCTGCGTGCTAGGGGCACTCACGCCTTGCTTGGGGTGAATTGCTTTCAAATGAAAAGTAATGTTGTATCTAATAGAAAATCTATGATCCGCTATTAAAAGAAGAGTTTACAAAAATGAAAAACAATATTCAAGCAAAACAGATCTCCGAAAAAACAGTAATAGTGTAGCTGATGATAATGTCGAAACAGTAGAAAAGTTAATAAAATTAATAAACGAAGGTCTCATGAAAGTTACAGAAATTCAGGAAGACCACAAGAACATGCTTAATAATATATTAATTATACTCTATATAATTATACTCTGGTATTGTGTTGGCCAAATATATTTTTAAGACCTTTCATTCATGTAATTTATAAATTCTATTTATGTAATTTAGTATGTGGGCAAAATAAAATCGACACGCAAATCTTATTAATATTTTTAATCAGGAGAGATATTACAAACTGAGGTGCACAGTTATTTATCACTAGCAGCATGGCCCGGCGATGCCCGTCCTTGATTCAAAAATCGTACGACTCATACAGCAATCGCTATCACTTGACTTAAAATATTTTTGCCCTTCCTTGCCTTTAAAGGAGTGCCGTTTGCCGTGCTGATGTTGCTACATGCCTTACTTCTTGCCTATCTCACACTGCGAATTTTTTCTAAGCTGTACACTAAACATTAAATCTGTTACGAAAAAAGAACTAAACAAAATCAACACAAAACGATCAGCTTTTTCATAACTGGAAAAACCGAATGAAAAAAGAATGTTAACAACAAATATTTTTTCACACCCAACCCAGTTCTGCGGAATCAGAATCAACGTTGAGTTTAAGCAAGCGAATGAGCCAATTAGAGTAAAGTGCCATGCAGATTTAAATTTTTCCCACTTGTGACGAATGCAGCTATCGATCTTTTTTGCCTGCTAGCATTCTAGTTAACATTCGTGTCATCAACTGTTGGCTCTCACGCTGGCCAATAGAATCTTCCTGCCTATTCGTGGCAGCCAGCTATAGGCTCTCACTCTGGCCAGTACAAAATGGCCGCAAACTACATGACAACTGCTGTAGAAGCATGAAAAAATCGATTATTTCCACTATCGATGGGAGTTGGGAAATGCAAAGTCGGTCTTGGCCTTCTCGCTAACTTGGAGCATGTGCATGTAAATTTTGGTGCAAATCCGTCGAAAATTGCGGCCGAGGATTCGTTACACACACACACACACACACACACACACACACACACACACACACACACACACACACACACACACACACACCCTGCCTTTTATAGATCGAGATTAAAAAAACATATCACTATATGATATTATTTTTTATATATGAAAACACATTACTTAACTGTAATATTCTTTTGTATACGGATAGTATACAAAAGTAATAGAGTAATGGATAGTGGCTCGGATTGAGGAATCGGAGAGCCAAGTTCGAATTCCAGTCGATTCCACTACAGTCACTTACGTGCTAATACCCTTGGGAAAAATGTGAATCCTCTTCTTCTTCCCCCAGCTATGGCTAAATAGCAGGACAGACCGGGTTCTTTAGCCTAGGATGGCAACTGGTCTACCACCGAAAGAAATGGCAACCTACTGCGGGAAAAAAAATCTACCTCGTCAATCGTGTATCGAAAGATACATGATCGCCTGGGCGTGATACACTGACTGATACATAAAAAATAATCAATACTCAATTTTTATAATATTGAGCACTATATAAAAATATCTGCTTCACTTTTAAATCTTAAGTTTTCAATATAAGTATATATATGTATATATATTTCTTTTACAGTAATTTTTACCTTGTACTAGTCTCGGTCTCAAGGTAGAGTGCTACAAAGTAAGGGGTACAGTTTATGATGATATGTGAGGAAGATGATAACAGGTAAGCCTAGACTTGAACAGGTTAAGATTGTGGTGATCGAAAAGAAAGATCCTCTTTGAAGTCGGCTCCACAAAAGCAGCAGTTCATGAGAAGAAGCTGCTCAATTGGAACTTAAATCTTACCAATGAAATACAAAGGGAATGAAGCTGGTTCGTGACAGTCTGATGACGGATTTTAGCCGTAAAGGTTAGAACTCGTAGAACTAAAGACCCTAGTTCGTCTTAACACAGTTAATTAAAATAGCGATAGAACCCTGCGCGGCTTGCGATGTTTCGTCTCTGAGATCGAAAAGAATTGAAATAGCTACACAATTTATCTGAGAAGTGACATGACACGTTCGGTGGAGGAGAGGCGTATTCAACATTTGATAATTCTGCAGTAATATGCGCTTAAAGGTTTTCGGCAGTTTTGATCAACATTTCTTTTTATGGTTAGCCATAAGGAATTGTAAATTTAGGACTACATTACACTTAAATAAAATAATAACAATAATAATATTTATTAAGAATTTATTACAGGAAATATCAAGTATTACGAAAACATTGTTGACAATTATGTATTTACTAACATAACAAATAAATAAAAATAATATACATTTTGATGCCGTATTCGATTTGTTGGTAGATATTTTTTATTTTCTCCTTTGTTATGAGCAGAATTTTAGAATACTTTGGCTGCAATGCTAAGTTTCCTAAATTGAACAAACTGAAGTTATTTCGTTAACGCTTTTCCTCTCTTTTCCATTGTTGTTGTTAGATCGCTTTCTTCCAGTTATTTTGATGGGAAATAGCGAAATTTAGAATGATCTTCTTCCATTTCGAAAATAAAGCCTGTAAAAAGGAATATTTGAAATTAATATACGACCAACTATAAAATGCTTTTGGCAAACAACCTTAATGATTTCACTATAATCATGTAACCATAATGTAATGATATTCAGCAGACAAATCAACGGTTTATGTTACCTCATCTCATTGCATGATTACGAATTATAAATCTAAATTGAGCTTGAAATTGTGTATAATCGGCTCTCTTTTTTGTAAAATACTTGTTTATGAGATAATGAATAATTTGCAGTAAAAAAAGCAATTTTCAATTTTTTGTTGAATACGCACCACCTCCGCCGAACGCGGCATATAAGGCCATAGACAACTTGAAAGAATACCGTGATGACTGAATAATGTATTGATATGAATAAACTATTTGATAAAAATTATAAACTGTTATTAACTGTGTAGCAATTTCGATCTTCACCAGTACAGCGCTGAAAAAAAAAAGTTTATATTAGCAGAGAAACACGATATCTGAGCAACAATTATCAGGACTGTTACAATGGCAAAGGTTCTAAAGTACGCAGAGTAGGTCCGCTTGGCACAAATTAAATGCACACTAAATTATAAGGTTATAACGCACTTCCGTTGTTCATAGCAGGTTCCGGAAGGAAAGTGTGTAGAGTGTGGTCGTCTCACCATAGCACAGGCGTTCCATCAGTGACCATTGCATATGCAGCAGTTTTTGGCCAACGTCATATTCCCCAAGTCCGACAATCACCATATCCCCCCCCCCGTTCTCGCCACTTGCGAATATTTCCTCCTCAAAAATCAACTCCCATTTGAAAGGAACAAGATTTCAAGACATCGAGACAATCCAAGAGAACTCTTGAACCTGGTCGTTGTATTCATATGCAAATCTTCACTATATAAATTTCAGTTAATAAAGCTGGAGCCTAAACCAATCCTAACCTTGAAGACGAAACTATTAGAGACATAGTAATGAATACTTTTAACTAATCATAGTTTACAAGTGTCTGTTGAATACTATTTCCTTAGTAGTTTTGTCCTCAGGGATATGATTGGTTTAGCTTACAGCAGTATCAGCTGCTATATATATGGTGGATATTTGGATAAGAAAACAACACTGGCTTTTATTAAAGAAACGTTTCCTCTAAAAAGCGTTTTTTTTTTCGTATTAATGGGGCGGTCTAATGTCTGGTGAATACGGCGACTCGAGTAGCGAATTCTAAATTTTGTTCCTGTGTTATTCATGGTGGTTGTAGCCTTGCGTTGTCAAAAAGACAAACATGATTTCTAGTGTTGAACACAGCGTGCATTTAAACAAAACTTTTATGAATACGTTGATACTGCTGGAATTCTAAATGATTAATAACCACGACTTTCACGAGATTACCTTTCTTCCGTGTATCTCACCTTTTTGGGTTGGTTGTGGAAATCCTTGCCAATCCATTGCCTTTTACATTAAACATCGTCTTATGTTAGTTAACACGAAATTTATTAACTAGCAGCCATATCCAGATTGTCGATCAGAAAAAGGATTCAATTAGAATGGAGCAAAAACAGAATCATGTTTAGATGTAACAGAGTCTATCTTCTACAATTACTTTAAAGTACTTTCATTAAAAACATTTTGAATTAATGCACTTACTGATATAACAGAAGTAGTCTGTATTTATTCAATCGAAGTTAGTCGAGGACATCAAGGGGTAAAACAGCCAACATGAAGACCCACTTCAAACCAAAATTATTTTGGAGTTTTTGTAATTCAATTTGTCAGCGTGCTACCAGGGGAAAAGGATACATTTATAAAGCAATTGTTAAGTTTAATGAAAATTGGTTGAAAGATCAACGAAAAATAAGAAAAAAATAAGAAAAAATAAGAAAGAAACCAATTAAAATCGCAATTTGTCGCTATTTACGCGGGTTTTCACTATATGGGTAGACTCAATTATCAAGTTAAATGACTGTTAAACAATCAACTTATGTTGGCTATAAGTTTGTATCAGATTGCTTGAAAAATGAGGGAGTTTTAGTTTAAAAATTGTGTTAAAATCGATTTGCGTTGAAACTGAATTTTCGTTTTTCGCTAAACGCAGTGGCGTAGAAATAAAAATGAAGTATCGTTGAGCTCGTCGTGATGTAAGTAACCTACATACCGAGTGTGAACGAAATCGGAGGAAAAAGTTAAATTTATCCATATTTGATTGGCTTCATCGATTATTGATTTTTTTTTTAATTATCGATTTTTTACGCTAGGAACCTACCTCTTACATTGTACAATGCACTTGCCAAGTTTGCTCAAAATCGGTTGGATGTATTTCAAGTGAAAAGGTATCACACAGACGGACAGACAACCTCTGTTTTTATATGTATACATTTTTTTTTTAATTATCGATTTTTACGCTAAGAATCTATCTCTTACATTTGTATAATGTAAGAGATGGATATAATGTTTGTGCCAAGTTTGGTCAAAATCGATTGGATGGATCTCGAGTGAAAATACTGACTGACTGTCTATCTGTGTGACACTCGGTCAGACACACAGGCATCGTCTGTTTTATATAGAGAGACTGCCACATGATGAGACGTTAGAATGATACTTCCATTATTAAAAGTGGCTCTCCAAAACGGAAATTACTTATGACTCAAGCTAATCTTACTTCATGTGGGATAAAGGAACGTGCGACGTTATTTATATAGAGTTAATGGAAGATCAAGTACTGCCAATATTTGAGTAATGAAATCTGAGAGGAGTAAGCCCTACTGGATATCAGTAACGGTAGGTGCCCTGGAAGCAGTTTGGAAATGACTGACAATAACGAATAAACTTCATCTGTGAATCTTTCACGAAACAAGATACGGAATTTAAACGTTATAGCTCCGATAATTATTTCATCTGGGGGGGGATGTATATAATTTCTTGTAAATATTCTTATATATATATATATATATAAAGTTTATAGTTCTCTGCACATTCCTTTGTCTCTTTTTATTACCTGTGAATTTGCATGAATTGTTACGAGAGATGGTCGAGTGATTTCTCGTAACATTATCCACGGTTTTAAATTCAGAGTTTTCCTTCTCTTGGATGGGTTGCCACGCAAGACTAGACAGACAAGTCTACTCTGTTATTTACGTCATATCGAGTGAGTTGTGACGAACAAAATGGATCATGTCCTTTTCAGGGGCATTCGTGCTAAACTGAACACAACAGGTTAGCTCGGGATTTGAACTCGGCCCACTGACTTCACATTTAAGAGATGAATAAGTCTTTAAATTGTCATTTAATTAGATTATTTCAGATTTTTATAGAGCCCTAAATGGAAAGAAAATGATTAAATAATGAACAAGTAGGAAAAACTTTTATAAATTTGATGTTTCTTTATGTTATGAGCAAAACCAAAAATTTTGAAGTAAGCCAAGCGAAGTTTTTTCAATTTTTAAATCCTATGTTTTTTTTTGATCAATTGTGTAGATGCCATGTGCTTATTTCTCAATCATATTTTAAACTCATAGAAAGAACTGCTATAATATATTAGCACACGTGGCGCGACGAAAGAGGGTTATGGATAGTGTGATCAAAGTATTGTTACTAAAATAACATGAGTGAATGAAAGCACACATTGTTGATCACATGATATTGCATAATAAAAAAAACTTTAAACTGTTGACTATGTGACTAGTAAAAATTCCCTCATATAGTACAGAAAAGAAATATTTAGGAGAGCATTCGTAAGGCGTCCATTTGCTCTTGATTTTCGAGTACCTATCGATCTGGTATATGGTTTGAGATGCTACAATATCCACTTTCGGGTGTGGTCTGAGTATTTGAAATAAAGACCTTATTCTGTGTTCGAAACAGTTGTTTTACAATTAAGAATATATATATATAGTACAGGTTATTGTTCCGTTGGTATATAATCCGGGTGGATCCTAGTAATATTAATTATTAAAACTGATCCACATAGGTCGATGTATTTATTATAACAGAGCATATGTATTTTTCCAGCAACAAAATGTTGAGGTAATTTTTGTTTCTTTTGCTGTAATAATATATATATATATATATATATATATATATATATATATATATATACTCGTAACCACTCCATAGATGATCACCAAGAATTGCAGACACCAATTACATTATTTTACGTGCGTTCAAGTAAATTTTGGCAATTGTTTCCTCTAACGATTAGAATGTTTGATGCGATGAACAAAAACTTTCAATCAACATGAAATTATGTCTGATCGCCTACCGTATCAAGATAGTTAACAGGCTCACCTAATTCCTTGTTTACTGAGTTCGATATCTACTGAGGGACTTGTTACCGTTGCAGTGGACTGGCTTGCAAATTGTTTGATGCATGCAATTTGATACTCACTTTCTCCTACACGATTTTTGCATCCACCATAATCTTGATTCTTTTCTTTCTTTTCAGATCTCCGACTTGATCGTCTTCCCTGCCTGTCATCTTCATTCTCGTTTTTCTTTCTCTTTAGATTATCTCACGAGCTGAATCTTTATTCTCCTACGCTTCTTCCTCCATCTTTTCAGGTTTTCTTTTCAGATCCCCCGACTCCATCTTCATCCAGGATCGTCTCATTCATATCTAGTTTTTTTCCCCCTTTCATTTTCGGTAAATTATCCTCCCCTGTGAATCTATATCTTCCCATGCCCCCTCCTCTATTTTTTTTAGTTTCCTTTTCAGGTCTATATACAATATTCCACTTTTAATCTTTCTAATTGTTCTATGTTTCTATTAATTCATGATACATAGATTTTGGAAGAAGAAAAAAAAATGGAAAAAATAAGAGGTTTTGTATGTAGAATAGAATTTCCTTGAGATTAACAAGAAGTAGACTGTGCTTCAAGAGTAAATTTATCAGTAATCTTTATATAATTTATACAGTTTGGTTCCGTTTGTCGCGCCAGAAGGTTTTTCTCGTCCGAGTCCATCCTTCAAATTTATAAATCAACCATTCGCCTTTGTATGGAATACTATTGTCATATATGGTCTAGTGCCCCCACTGTTGGTCCTAAGGTCCTCGACAAAATGCAGAGACGGATATGCAATACAATTGGTCCTGATCTGGCATCTCGTCTACAGTCGTTCTCTCACAGACGTGTCGTCGCCTGCCTCTGTTTTTTCTACAAATAGTTTCACGGTAACTGCGACGACGAGCTAGTTTCCCAGACTGTATGAATTCAAACATGCTACTCGGCTGGCATCACCCCGTCCCACCCTTAACACTGTCGATGCGGTTAAATGTAGCCATCTCTTCTACTTCAATAGCATCACGTCTCGCACCTCCCGTTTGTGGAATTCCTTTCCTATCACTTGTTTTCCTGATTGCTATAATCTCCAACTATTTAAATGTAAAGTCAATCGACATCTCCAGATTCCTTGATCTATTCCCTATCCTTCTCTTCATCCTTTCCTCTATCACGCACCATTACTCTCGCTCCCATTCTCTGTAACCCCTTGCGTGCTAGTGGCATCCCGCCTTACTTGGAATGAAATGCTTAAAGAAAAAAAGAAGTTGACGTCTTTTCCCATCAAGTTTAGCATAAACGTAGCTTCCCAGTGCCTTTTCCATAAATCATCATCATCATCCCTTTGACTTTTGTAACTGTAAGGTGGATCCGAATGCAGAAGCCACACTATCTCTTTTCCCCAACGGCAGACACCAGTAATTCTGCTATAGTCATATAGTTTTTGACATTGTCCAACCAGTTTTGGCGTTGGCGTCCTCCTCTACGTCCACCATCAACGGTGCTTTGCATGATGGTCTTGCACAGGCTGTTCTGCCTTGTAACGTGTCCAAACCACGCCATTTTTCTCCGTTTGACAGTGGCGTGAAGAGGTTCCTGGTATCCCACAAAACTGTCAACCCTTTTCCGCACAAACTTATTGGTTTTTATTTCCAATAGACAATGCCAAGGAGTTTTCTCATGAATTTGTTCTCAAACGCTTGGGTCCTTCCTCCTGTATCTGTCAACAGTGTCCACGTTTCACATCCATAAAGAAGAATGGAGATTACCAGCGATTTGTGCAGTCTTTACTTGGTTTGAAAGCTGATTTTGCTCCATCATATTCTTGTTAATTTGGCCATCGATGCCATGGATTATGAAGCAAGAGAAGCAAAATATTTCTATAAATATTTTCATGTTAATTATTCGGATGAGCTTTTCGCCATGGTACCTAAACTTTATGTATTTAATGCGCAGTAATAGTTTGGCGACAAAGTCACATCAATTTACTGTCGAATTTGCTTGATGTGCTATGCTAAGTTTGGAGGCACGGTGGAGTAATGGAAAGCGGCTTGGATTGAGGAATCGGAGAGCCGAGTTCGAATTCCAGTCGAATCCATTACATTCACTTACGTGTTAATACCCTTGGGAAAGGTGTGAATCCTCTTCTTCTCCCTCCAGCTATGGGTAAATAGCAGGACAAACTGGGTTCTATAGCCTAGGATGGCAACTGGTCTAGGAGAAGGAAAACTCTGAATTTAAAACATGCGGAGGGTGAATGGAGTCTCTCTGAGCCTTGGTTGGTAATCCATTTAGTGATGGTGTCACGATAAAAACACCCTTGATAGCCCTAGCGAAGCATTAAGAGTTCAGCTATTTGACAAGATTATGAACTACACCAATCAAAGTATTAGCTATGACAGATAAGGAATACTGGAAAGGTGTAGTGAGTTCGATCTCGGCTGAGGCCGCAAGATGATGATGAAGTTTCTTTTCTTGCACTTGTCGCTTGTAGATCTCTCTTCCGGATCCATGCTTACCGGTAAAATTTGATCTTGAAAAATCCAAATGTAATGCTTATCATCATCTACTGACTTCCTGATGCTTCTATTTTTCTCACTCCTACTTTCTAATTCTTTGGCACTCAGTAACCCTTGTGTCTTAGTGGCGTTGCTGCCTTGCTTGGGGTTAATCCGATGAAAAAAAAAAAATGAAGCTAGCAGTGCTACCCAACACTGAGCGAGTAATTTTCCTTTCCTTTGCTATCAACAGATATTTCCTGGTCTGATAATTTTGCGTCTGCTATAAAATGGTATTTAGAAATTTGCATATGTTATAATAATGAATTAAGACATTTGCACATGTCATTTAATCTAATTGAAAAATTTACATATACTGTAATATGAAATTGAGAAATGTGCATATAACATAAAATGGTATTGCGAGATTTGCATATGCCATAAATTAATATTGAGAAATTTGTATATGCTATCTTATGATGTTGAGAGATTTTCATATGCCATAAAATGCTTATGAGAAATTTGCATTTGCCATGAAATGCCAGTGAGAGATCTGCATATGCCATAAAATGCTAGTCATAGATTTGCATCTGATATAAAATGCTTATTCGAGATTTGCATATGCCATGAAATGCCAGTGAGAGATTTTCTTATGCCATAAAATAGTATTGAGATATTTGCATATGTAATAATATGGAATTAAGAGATTTGCACATGCTATTAAATACTTGTTAAAGATTTGCATATGTCATAAAATGATATTCAGAAATGTGCATATGCTATAGGATGTTAGTCAGAACTTTGCATATGTAATAAAATTCAAGTGAAAGATTTTCATGTGCCGTAAAATGATATAACGTAAACTAGAATTTCACAATTAAAGTTCGATATGATTATATATTTTGGTTGCTGTTTATTTAATATACGATATACAATATTATAAATGAGAATCTTTACTAGATTTTCAAAATATATCATTAAAATAACAATATTTTTTTTATTTATCTTCGTACATTACTTACATTTCGTTTCTGTTAAGCTGTGATCTAAATGCTAAGTTGGTTACCACTTTCAGGACAGATATGACTTTATGAAATGTAATTGTAAAATTAATTAGCTAAACAATTGCTTATTTATAAAAATCACAAAGGGACATGATTTTTTTTTGTAAAAAAATGTTATTAAAGAGGGAGTATGTAAATTAGTTATTTGAAATTTAACTAATGTTTAGTTGATGTCACAGATTTGTATATGTACAGGCGGAGAGACAATCTTTATATATTAAATTATATTTCATGATTTAAAAAAATGACACAGATAAAATATTTATGCTTTAGCTTTTTTAATCAAATTCAATCCAAGCCAGGAGTAAGGCCATTAAGACACAAGGAGTTCTCATTGCCCTCTTCCTCTTCACATTATTTTCTCCACCTCTCCTCATTCAGCACTCTCCTTTTCTTCCTCTTCTCACCTCCGCCTTTCTATTATATTTAGTTTTTCTTCTTTTTCTTTTTACTATCTTCTTCTTCTCTTTACTCGTTTCTTCGCTTTCCTCTTTCTACCTATTTTCTTCTCTTTCTTCTTTCTTATTCTCTTTCTTTTGCCACTCTCTACTCTCTTCTTCTCATTCACCTCCCTCTACACTTCCTCTTCTTTTTATCCTACTACGTACTTCTTTTTCTATTTCCTCTCTCTACTCTCTCCCACTCATTCACTTCTCTCTCCCTTTCTCTTCTTTTTATTCTCCTTACTCTCTTCCTTTTCTCTTTCCTCTCTCTATTCTCATCTTCTTATTCACCTCCCTCTACTTTTATTCTCCCGACACTCTTTTTTTTCACGTGCCTCTCTCTACTCTCTTCTACTCATTCACCCTTCTCTCTCTCTTTCTCTTCTTTTATTCTCCTTACCCCTCCTTTTCTCTTTCCTCTCTCTCTCTCTCTACTCTCTTCTTATCATTCACGTACCCCATCCTGTTCTCTTCTTTTTATTTTCAAGACACTCTTTCTTTTCTCTTTCCACCCTTTCTTTCATCTAATCTCATCTCCTCCTTCACCTCTCTCCTCTTCGTTTTCTCATTCTCACTACAGTCTTCCTTTTCTCTTTCCTCTCTCCCCTTTTTTCTTCTCATTCATCTCTCTCCCCCTTCCTTTTCTTTTCCCGTTAGCTTCTCAACGGGTTTGATTTTACCATAGACTAGCTGACATCCAAGTCTATTCTGTTATTGTTAGGGGACCTTACCCATAATAACATAATGGACTATTCCATACATAATAAATACTGCGCCACAAGAGGAAGCAGGCAGTTCAGTCTGAAGTCGGGCGACCGGCTGACCGGCTGATCGATTAAACTCTCTGCCTTCGGGTAGGGAGGAACCCGAACGAGGCTACGCCAAAAGGCGGAGTTTCTTTCGGGGAGGTAAACCGACCCTGAACCCGTTTAATACGGGTTCAAAGGGCATATTTTTGGCCGAGCCAACTGGCTCGGAAATCCCACGTTAAACCGGCCTTGTGCCACATGATGCCCTCCTTTTGACTAAATAATGTTCAGTCTGAAGTCTGGAGTGAATTCCGTCAGGAGTCTGTCAGTCAGTCAGAGCGAGCGAGTCAGTCAGTCGAGTCAGAGGCAGTCCGAAACAGAGTCGCGTTCAGACAATTACTACTAAACCTGATTGTTCGTACTAACACTTTCTACTTCTCTGTATATATTCCTGTTTGTAATATATCTGTGTTATTCCATATACGTGTTCGAGTTCTTCTTTATTGGTTCTATCTTAGACCATTACCGTGGTACAAGGAACCGGACCATAACAATTATTTAACCCATAGCTGAGGAGAAAAGTAATGAAATGTTTTCGGCTTGCGGACTTCACTTTTTCCACAATACCATATTTATGAATACAGAATATGTTAAAATACCTTTCTACAAGAAGAAACAGATTTAGTAAATATTCTACGCATAAAATTATTGTCTTATTATTAGTGTAATATTTACTGATTTTTAAATATATAAACAGTTATGAAATTTTCGTCATCGAAATTTCTCCCAGAATTTCGAAATCTTTCGTGTGTAAATGGGGTGTTTGTTAGTTTGACGTCAGAAGTTGCCATCAGTTCGAACTTTGATCTTTCTTTCTTTGATGTCTTGCCCAGGATCAAACGTTTGCTAATTCAATAGAAAGTCCATCCTGGGGGTGTTAAATCTAAACTTCTCTACCAACCGCCAAACACACGGATTCAGTTGCGTTGGCCCTGGAGCTGGAGGAACGGATGTCAGTCAGGCAGATCGCATCAACATTCACATGGTACAGAAGGACGCATGAAGACAAGTTTGGGAAAATGTCGAAATCCACGAAAGGTACAAGAGCATTTAAAATGTGGTTACGATTATCAAGACACAGAGCCGCGCCCGAGACGAACTGACAGACGCCTGTACATAAATAGGCACCTACAGGTACGCATACACACACAGACACAAAGATAGAGGCCTCCACGATAAAAAGCACAAAAGCCCATCCAAGCCTATATACACTATTCAGTATATATGCGCACCCATGGCTATGTATGGGAATATACACACAAAGAAAGAATGAATGATTGAATGAATAAGAAAGAAAGAAAGAAAGAAAGAAAGAAAGAAAGGGAGAAAAATAGATGAAACTAGGTCGTCAAAGAAAGAAACAAACAAAAAAGAAAGAAAGACAGAAAGGAAGAGAAGAAAATATGCAAAGAAAGAAAGAATGAGTTGAAAATAGGCAATGAAAGAAAGAAAGAAAGAAAGAAAGAAAGAAAGAAAGAAAGAAAGAGGGCAAGAAAGAAAGAAAGAAAGAAAGAAAGAAAGAATGAAAGAAAGAATGAAAGAAGTGGAAGTCTGGAAGAAAGAAAGAAAGAAAGAAAGAAAGAAAGAAAGAAAGAATAGTTTAAAAGTAGGCAGTGAAAGAAAGAAAGAAAGAAAGAAAGAAAGAAATCAATGAAAATAGCCCGTGAAAGAAAGAAGACATAGTCGAAACTTTATTTATCAAGAACAAAAGAGATGAAAATAGATTGTGAAACAAATAATGAAATAAAGAAAATAAAAAAAAGAATAATTCCATCACTGAAAGAAAGAAAGAATAAAAATTAAAGAAACGAACAAGTATAAACTGAAATCAAAAAAGAAAGATGATATGTAAACCAAAGAAAATAAAAGAATAGTTCTTAGAACCCAGAATATAGCGCTACTTGATACTCAACAGTCCAAATTCTAGAATGATAACAGACTCGCCATTTTTATTCACAAAATCATTGTGTAAGTGCTTGGAATGCCATAAGTGCATATCAGTTGTGATCATCGATCATGGCTATCAATAAAATTGTTGATCGATGTATAAAGTCAATTATGATCTCTCAATCAGTGCGCTCTTACGTTGAGTAAATTGGATCAATTTCGCTGAAAGATTGGTATCAATGGCCGGTCTGTTGGATATTTGGCAAAATCGTTTGCGGGAAAGGGAAGGAAGAATTCTTGAGAAGAATTCTTTGGGAAATTAGCAATTCAAGCAACAAGGAAAGAGGGGGAAAAAGAGAAAGGAGAAGAGAAAAATAAAAAGAAAGAATCAAGAAAGAGAAAAAAAAAAGTAGACGAGAATACCATTTACTGTTGGTCCTTTCATATTGGTTGCTATGCAGAAATATGATTTTCAAATAAAACATAAGTTTATTAGATTGTACGTGACATCTTCGTTAAATTTAATACCAAATCAACACTAATTTAGTCAGAATATTAATTTTCCCCAATTGGCAACGTAAGAAATAAACCTTGACAGAAATGACAAGTTTCCAATGAATTTATCATAAAGAAATAAGAATACAATGAATAAATTTTGCAAATATTTCAGATTTTCCTGGAAGATTGACTATGATTTAGGTGTTTACTTCACAGAAAAGGCGCGAGTGCCATTAAGATGCAAGGGGTTAAAGGGAGTGAGGGCAAGAGTAAAGAGGGTTGTTTGATACAGAGGACGGGGATCGGGGTCAAGGCATCTGAAGGTGTCGATTTGCATTACATTTAAATAATTGAAGATTATAGCTATCAGAGAAGCGAGTAAGAGGAAGGGAGTTCCACTGTCGGGAAGTGCGAGAGAAGCAGCTGTAGGGGTAGAACAGGCGATTATATATAACTGTTTCGACAGTGAAAGGATGGGACCGAGATGCCAAACCAGTAGCACGCTTAAATTCATGCAGTTAGGAGAACCTGTGAAAATAGCTTGTTAGAGTAGTTGCCATGAAAATATTTGTAGAAAAGACAGAGGAAAGCCACAGCACGTCTGTGAGAAAGTAACTGCTCAGGAACTATCACATTGCATACCCGTCTCTGGATTTTGTATACATGCACACACACACACACACACACACACACACACACACACACATATATATATATATATATATATATATATATATATATATATATATATATATATATATTGGTGAGATGGAAAAATTACTAGGAAGAGGAAAAATGTCAAAGTTATGTCCTGACCCCCCAAAAGAAGAGGTATTAAGCAAAATTTCATGGGAAATCGCATATGTGGACTGACTATATCTGTAGATATATATATAGTGAGCAAAGGATATACCTGGGACTTGTTTCGGCAATGAGTTGGAGATTCATCTCCAGCAAAGCTAGTCGAAATCTCTGCCCGAAGGCAAAAAGGAACCCAGACGAGACTACGCCGAAGGGCAGAGTCTCGTCTGGGGTAGTAGACAGCTACCCGACCCAGTTTTTTACGGTGTCTACGGGGAATTTTTGCCCGAACGCACGGGGTCGCTTTTAAACCCCCATTAAAAACGACCTTGTGCCACATCCTACTTCGCGGATAAGTAAAATAAATAACCTTGCATATGGAATTATTAGCTTGCTAACCGATTCCCTGTCTTTCAGTAGTGTATTCTCTTTTACAATAAATCTCTCTTTCATCTATGCCTGTGTTGCTGTTCCGTTCAGTCGAGTACCACCTTTTTCTGTTTGTAACCTACTTTAAGGATACAGCACACACACACACACACACACACACACACACACACACACACATATATATATATATATATGCATAAATGTTTTATTAAAGACGACTGACAAGGTACTCCTTTTAAGCTTTTTTATTTAATTTTCTTGTATTCGTACAAGTGTTTTCATTTCTGCACACAAAGTGTGTAAAAACTGTCCAATATTATCTATAACAAAATACTTTAAAACAGCTAACCTTATCATCAACAGTAATAAAACAACTGCAAAATCAAGATTTACAGAGAACCAATATTATTTACGAGTTCAAATACTCGCTTAAAGAATTGTGTTCCTGATCAAATCAAATACATAAATAATTATATTGCTCATATCACAAAATGCCTATCAAAGCGACTCATGTTACTCCGATCCGACCGTCATAGATTGTGTGTTTATAAACAGTAATTTGAACTTTGCTAACCAGAGGCTTCTTTGTCAGATAATGACGGATTCTGTATTGGATAAAGGTTTGATTTCTGTCGGAGAATTCATATCTTCTACGAAAGTTCTCGAACATTCAGGCCGGTAAATGTAATTAATATTCTTCAATTAAAAACAGTGTATTGACTTAAATAAATTGTATCTATAAAAATAACGTATAAACAGAAAATATATTTAATAATTGTTAGACTTAATCCATTTCAATAATATGTTGTCATTGTTTACGTTAAGATACATTCTGTGAGCAAATATGACGAAAGATCGTCGAAGATGTGTTGTTTAAAAACATTAATTTAGACATTGCTAACCAGACACTTCTCTATAGCTGGGTGGTATAGCACGTCAGATCAATATTTGGAATACTTAAAATCAAAAACATTGGAACACGGAATAAAATCGGCTGACTTGTTACGTAAATCAAACAATCCAGCAACACGTGTCACCTTTTCGCTATCGCAGTCGCCTTTTTAAAACCTCTAACATCCTGTAGGTGTCTATTTTCACTAAGAAAAATGTTAGACCTGCCAATGCAAGATGAATTTGAATTTCTTGAGTGCGTAGTCATATGCTTCTATAGCAACACCTCAAAAAAAGTTTACTCACATAGTGAGCCAGGCAACTGCGATTTCAAATATATAAAACTAATATATAAATCACAATATTTTGAGGAGATTCCATATAAATTAAAAGGTGAAGTAATATTTATAAATGAAACAGAGTGCTATATGTTAAGAACTTTTTATAGATTGAGTGACAGGTCAAATTTACATAAGTGGAAAGAGAGTCTGGTGAAAGTATCCGATTCTGAGATGTAAAACCGCCATTTTCTTTTTGGGAATATTTTACGCGCGATACACGTTCGAATCCGTTTTCATCCAGGGGTAAGCCGTTTTCTCTCTCTTGATTATACATACATACATACATACATATATATATATATATATATATATATATATATATATATATATATATATATAAACAAGAAACAAGTTAAAAATCGCTACACAATTGCTATTGTGTTTCAGTGCATATCAATGCGTCTCCTCAAGTGGTCTTAAATTACTGGCAAGTGTACTATATTTGTTCTCATCTTTCCTGTATATATATATATATATATATATATATGTGTGTGTGTGTGTGTGTGTGTGTGTGTGTGTATGTATGTATTCCCTTTGGGTTCATATATATATATATATATATATATATATATATATATATATATATATATATATATAAAATAGGTGGTCGTAAATTACTGGCAAATATACTATATTTGTTCTCAACAACTCTATCTATCTATCTATCTATCTATCTATCTATCTATCTATCTATCTATCTATCTATCTATCTATTTATCTATATATATATATATATATATATATATATATATATATATGTGTGTGTGTGTGTGTGTGTGTGTGTGTGTGTGTGTGTGTGTGTGCATGTATGTGTGTGTGTGTGTGTGTATATGTATTCCCTTTGGGTTCGCGTATATATATATATATATATATATAGATAGATAGATAGATAGATAGATATATAAAATAGGTGGTCGTAAATTACTGGCAAATATACTATATTTGTTCTCATCTTACCTGTATCTATCTATCTATCTATCTCTCTCTCTCTCTCTCTCTCTCTCTCTCTCTCTATATATATATATATATATATATATATATATATATATATATATATATATATATATATATATATGTGTGTGTGTGTTTTGTGTGTGTTTTGTGTGTGTATATATATTCCCTTTGGGTTCATATGTATATATATATATATATATATATATATATATATAAAATAGGCACTGAGGTTAGCATCGAATATGTCATCGTCATCTACAGGGCATGTGGGGGATCGAGTATTAATATATTCTGGTAAATGGAGCATTATGTGCAGTAAGGTCAGCTATTTACTACGTATTCTACTATCTTAACGGTTATTGGGTAGGCGGCAATGTTTAGATTTTAAATTACTGTAAAGGCTATTGTGTAAAAATCATTTGGGGTTAGAATGTGGCTATTTGTATCTATTGTACAGAGTGTCCCTAAATCTGGACACAAAGGAAGTCTCATTAACTATATATTTTTACCTCCACAGATTAAACATGGTTTTGTCGAAAGAAGAACGTACTGACTTCTTTTTCTGTCATATGCTAAAGGAGAAGGTGTACTCGAGGAAAATCACAGATGCAACACACTTCTTGATTGAATGTATAAAGAGTGAATGTGCTAAAATTGACGGCAATGTGGAGTTATTGAATCGAGTTCACGTGAATCTTGCAAAATGCATCAAACTTTGCATCACAAATGATGGCAATCACACTGTTAGTTATTTGTTAATATTTCAATAAAATGTTGATAATTTCGTATCTTGAAAATATGCCTTTTATCTATGTGTCTGACTTTAGGGACACACACTATATAGTGAAGTGTTTGTTAACTTTTAAATCATTATTTATTATTGATTACTTAGATGTGGTCATGTATGCTTTCGTAGTTTGTTAATTTGGTTATTATTTATTTACATATTTTTTTTTAATTTACTTTTTTCTTTAATTAATTCTATTTTTATTTATTTATTTAATTTTATTTGCAGGGGTGTTATCTTCTTTGTTTAGTTTAAAGTATTGTCTTTGTCTAAAGTTTGTTAACGTGATGTGCGCAATAGTGCATATATTTGCACTTTTCGTGGTGATGTCTTAAAAGGTATTCGTTTATATACAATGTGATCCTCAATCCACGCCACTTTCCATTACTCCACCGTGCCTCCTCAGTATATATATATATATATACTGTGTGTGTGTTTTGTGCAAAGGATATACCTGGGACTTGTTTCGGCAATGAGTTGGAGATTCATCTCCAGCAAAGCTAGTCGAAATCTCTGCCCGAAGGCAAAAAGGAACCCAGACGAGACTACGCCGAAGGGCAGAGTCTCCTCTGGGGTAGTAGACAGCTACCCGACCCAGTTTTTTACGGTGTCTACGGGGAATTTTTGCCCGAACGCACGGGGTCGCTTTTAAACCCCCACTAAAAACGACCTTGTGCCACATCCTACTTCGCGGATAAGTAAAATAAATAACCTTGCATATGGAATTATTAGCTTGCTAACCGATTCCCTGTCTTTCAGTAGTGTATTCTCTTTTACAATAAATCTCTCTTTCATCTATGCCTGTGTTGCTGTTTCAGTCGAGTACCACCTTTTTCTGTTTGTAACCTACTTTAAGGATACAACACCCCCTCCACATATATATATATATATATATATATATATGTGTGTGTGTGTGTGTGTGTGTGCTTGCTCATATATAAAAATGTATAATTGATTTCTTTGGAGCTCTAAAATGTACAGCCTAATTATACAGCTGTCTGTATAACGTGCTTGTTGGTATTCAGCTGCATAACTTTTGAAAGCACAGTAAACGATTATATTTGTATTATCTCGTTTGAAAGGTCCATGAATAATTCATAAAATAGAATTTAATAAACAAAAAAGAAACGCCATTTCTCCAGTAGTATTTCTTTAACAGTAACTTCCTCGATGCAACGACACGTACATTCTTATCACAGACATTAAAAAAAATAAATAAATCATTCTATCAATCTATCTTTATCTGTCCCTATATATCTGTCCATCTTTTTTTACTTTGCTTACACATGCCCAACACAACACACACATACATGGAAGCGCGGGCGCACACAAACTATGAATGTGTATATATCTCTAGGAGTTTTTTATTTATTTTTTTTATACGTATAAATACATAATATCAACGCGTAACTCTTTGAGCTCTGACCACCGTTTTACCGGTGGTAGATAAAAATGACTCAATGCCTAGGGACCGGTTGAACAGGAGTAAAGAAAAATGACTTAATGCTCAGTTATTAGTAGGAAAACATTTGTAACTATTTTTATATCTACCGTGAAACATTACATACCAATTGTTTTGCGAATTTTGACTCAGGATCTCAAGCAGAAGCTTAAAGGGTTAAATATATGACCGTTTTCTAAAGAAATAGCTCCATACGAATTAATGGGGCAAATCTTAATGAAAACAAGTTTTCAACAGACCCTATGGTTGTCGTTGTAAAATCAAAAAAGAAAATCTTTATTCGGTAAAAACGCAACATCACTTGAATGCTTCCAACATCAGCAACAACTAAAATGGCTAACAAAAAGTTGGAAAGAAATTCCTATTAAGATTAAAAAAGCTATAACATTCAGTAGACTTGAGAAATCTAATTTTCTGAATGTTATATAAATCCGAAGAGAAAAGGAATTTTCTTTTTATATTTAAGGACTGGTATTTACCGTTCGCCCCACTGCGGACTAGTTGTGACACAAAGTCAAGTTTTATGTGGGGAACACGAGTTTTTCTTCTCGGACCACTGGTCAAAATTTACCCAAAACGGACTCGAGTACAGTACTGGACTGTTTCTTCAGCTGAGTCTCTATCCGAAAACAGAACCCCAGATTGAGTCATCCTCTGCCTCAAGCCAGAGGTCTTGACTTGTCGCGAGCCTGGGACAGACTGCGACGGACTTCCCTTTTTATATTTATGTACTGTTTCTAACCTCATTTAAGTGGATTTTTTTTCTAGTAAATGTTATAGATCATTCCAGTAACTTTTCTATGTAACTAAAGTTTTCACCTCCTCACAATTTAAATTATTACTTTATATCTCAATCTTTTTAACCAACGGCACACCTAGAAACAAATGAAAATATTACGACACACTTAACAAAACTTCTAAAGTGTATAAATTTAAATCTTAGGAACTAAAACCATAGACTTTTTAGAATTACACAGACAAATAAAAACTTACTTCATTTTAATGTTTCTATTCAAATATTTGTGCAGCTTATTTAGTGTGCAACCTGTGCCTGGTGTTTTTTCATGCTTTCTTCAATGTTTGGTCAAATGTGTGATAAGCAGACCCCCATTACTTCTTCAGTTGAGTGTAGTCTTTCTCGCTTTTATTTTTGATGTTATTTAGGGTTGAGAAGCCTAATTCACATAAATAAGAAGTAGAAAATTGCAATAAAACTGATAAAACCTTTTTAGATACTGTGGGATATTCCATTTGTATTGAAAGCCAAGATATATCAATGACACTATTAACTCATAATTAAAAACAAAATTGGAATTAAACAAAGAATGTTGAATAAAGTTATATGAAATGGTTAATATTCATTTATTCAAATAAAGTAAAATTTTAAAAAATTAAATTAAAAAAATAAAAATTACTTTCTAAAAATGAATATTAAAGTATTTAAAATGATATTATCGAAAAATAGTGAAAAGAATTATTTGGAAAAAGTTTAATACTTATTCATTTATTCATATATATGTATGCCGTAACAATATTTCGTGGCGCACTGATGATAATTGAACGGCACACTATTGTGCCGCGGCACACCGTTTGAGAATTACTGTTTTGCATAGTTTAATATAGCCATATTTGTAGTGATTTCAAAATCAAGAGCTCTGGTTGGTGGCTTGCATCTTTTCTCGCAAGCGTTGTTGGTTACTGGTGGAATCGAGGTAAAAGCGGGAATTTAGAATGCTGATTTTCAAAGTCAAGTAACTTTTCTTCTTGGAAAATCGATACAGTTGCAATGCCAAAAGTACGCAGATGTAGGCTTTAAGACAGTTTTATTCAGCTGAGAATAAAAGGTTCGCGTATAGTGTCCTTTTATAGTCCCAGTAAACAGAAATAGCTCTCTCAAAGAGGCGACTAACAAAACAAGGAGAGACCACTCTTGATTATTCATGACAACATTATAATCTTTTTTGTGTGCTTCGTAAAAGAATTTAAAAAAATGTTAATTAAAAATTTAATTAGTAACCAATGTTTATATTTCAACGGCATTCCAAAAAAAGTCAGACACCAGTTTTAGCTTTGTAGACTGTAGTCAACAACTGCGAAAAGTCACGTGGTATAACACCGCCGTGAAGCCAATTATTCCAATCCAAATTAGCAACAGTCGTCTTCAAACAAACTAATCGATTAAATAACAAGCGATGTTGCTTGAACTAAGATCAGTGCTTCGATTAAATCATCTTATTAGCTCTATTTCCTGACTCATTACAGTAATTTGGAGAAAAATGTCACGTATGCTAAATGCTCTCACTAATGTTTCGTTGGAAACAAAGAAAAAATACTGAACTTTTACTTGGCATCTGTCCTCCTGTGTGGTAGTGAATGCTGAACAATTCCCTCAAATTGAAGAAGAGACTTGAAGGAAAAAAATATCGTTCTACAGAAGAATGCTGAGGATAGCATGGGCCGAACATGTGAGCAACGACGAAATTTTGGAGAGAATGAAAACTCATACTTAACATCAGGAAGAAGCAGTTGAAATTTCCGGGAATACGTAATGAAGAAGTGGGGCTCCGAAAATCTGATACTCACAGGAGAGATTAAGGGAGAAGCATTTTGGTGTCATTATTGAAGGACTAGAGAAAATCGCCGTGTTGATACATATTTTTTTTTTTTCCAAGTACTTTCGACATATCCATGTCATCCTCAGGGTATTATTATTTATTCATTTCGTAAAAGAAAAAAAAAAACTCTCCAAGCCATATTTAGTTACCTTCCTTTAAGCGGTCACGCACTTTTGTAAGAAATTTAATTTTCAGAACGGTTTTAGATGTCACGCATTGATGCGGCGTTCCTCGTTTTATTTGTAAGAAATTTAACTTCCAGATAACACAACAATTTGTCTCTGACAATAATGGATACTGCAATATTTATTTTAATATAAACAATACGCTGATGATGACATGGATATGTCGAAAGTACTTGGAAATAAAAGTAATATGTATCAACACGCCGATTTTCTATCGTCTTTATATAATGACACCAAAAAGTTAATTCGCGAGTACGAAAAGATCTTATCGAAAATAAGTAGACAGAACATGTCTAAACACTACAAAGAAATATGTCTCAATATATATATATATATATATATATATATATATATATATATATATATATATATATATAATATATATTCAGGAAATTCGGATTAAACACACAAACAGAGAATGTCTCATATCGAGAATATTTAACATTGAACATGAAGAAAAATTAATTATTTTTAATAATATGTAGAAATCTCGACTTTTTACCTGAAGACGGTCGCGAGACCAGAAACACGTGTCGTAAAATTATGTAAAACAAAGCATAATATTTTTCTAAATAAATCCACATTACAACCAAAAACGTTTGCGGCACCTCACTTCTCTTCTTTTTTTATATATATATATATATATATATATATATATATATATATGTGTGATCAATTTAAACTTTATTTTTAATAAATAGTCTTATTCTGAATAGGCGCTTCGTTTGTTTATTAAACAGTATATTTATTTATTTTCGTCTACTGACCTGAATGTTTGAGATATCTTATTAAAGGAAAACTTTTTGCTCTCCGGCAGGAATTGATCCTACGTCCCTCAGGCCGAAGGGAGATACCGTTTAGCTCAACAAGTCTTTTAAAAGGTAGCTCCCTCTGTCCTACCTTGTTAGCACCAACATCGATGGCTTCTGAATTGTTTACGTCTACCCTAGTTTCACTCACATTGCTTGGGACAATCCGTAATATGGCTTTTCAATCACTTCTTCAAGAGTGAAACACGATTGGATCGCCTCAACAGATCGAAAAATGTTACAGATCTCACGCTCAGAAAACGTCGTAACCCTTTGACAGCGAGCCAATTGTAATATGCAAAATTACCTATCGGTAATCAACATCGATTTGCGGAAGAGAACATCATATAAGTGTGTGGAGGCGTCTGTTTACGTGTGTGCCGATTAAATGACGACTGGCTCGTTTTTCTTCTGTCACAATTCATCTATATAATTAGTTTATAAATGATTGATAAGAAAAGAAAACTACTGCCACCGATCAAAATGTGTCCGTCTCCACCAACACACATAATCCTATTGTTCCAATCAAGCAGAAACAGCGTAGATTGCGGGGAGTGACTAACGTATTGAATCTATGACCACTGTTCTCCCAATCAGAGGCCTTGCTGCCAGATGTAATTAATCGTCATAACCTGGACTTTTGCCATTCTGTATTTTAGAGTGAATTAATTACGGCAACTACTAAGAAAACCTGTCATATTGAGTTAGCCCAATACATAAAAAAAAAAGAATGTGTTGCCGAGAAGAAGCCGGAGCTTGAAACGGAAATCAAATATTCGAATATTTTATGGTTTAACGTTTCTTATCTAAAACAGAAAAAACTCTTTAAACATGATGAAATCGTAAAAACGAACGCACGCAAAAATAAAATACCTATTTTCAGAGAAATTAATTAATAAAAAGGAAAAGCCAACACGCTTTGTAAGAACTTTGTAATATTAATATTAATTACGAACACGGTCAAAATATGCTGTGTTCGGAAAATGAAACATCTCTATAACCCTAGAAACATACAAGACAATCCATACACGCAAAAGCAAAAATAAAATCGTCCTTGACAATGGCTTATAGTATAAACCGAAAGTGCTCTCGAAATTACAGGACATTTGGATAGTTTCTACATATATATATATATATATATATATATATATATATATATATATATATATATATATAAACCGGTCTAAACTGATATATATATATATATATATATATATATATATATATATATATATATGGTAGAGAAATGGTCACCATTGAAATAATTATAGTAGTATAGATTTTTGTTTATAGATGTGAAAGATATTCTGCGGTAAAGGTAATCTGCCAAAACAATAGTGTTTATATGAACTATGGAATACCAGTTGGGAAGAAGAGACTGCTTGTTTAACCATGAGGAGGAGAGGTCAGTAATCATGTAAGTTTCTGTCGTTACCACCGCGTTTATTTAAGCGGGTGTTTTTGCGAAAACAGTCGGTCGAGAGAGTCGAGTGGGACTCAAGAGACAGTTGATCGAAGTAGCAGTCAACGAGAGAGAGAGAGAGAGAGAGAAAGAGAAAGAGAGAGATAGGCAGTGAGAGTGAAAGCGTCTGCTTGCTGCTGTAATAAGGTTAATGTCAGCTGAGTGAATTAATTACGGCAACTACTAAGAACAAAAAGGGTGAACCGGAAAGCTACTTCTCTCCTTTCAGAATTATTGGCAAATGTTTGTTTTTTTGTTCTGGTCTTTATTGCTTATATACCACTTTCTTGTAAAGGAAGCATTATTCTTTTTGCACCAATTTCTTCCTTATATACATCTACATAAATATTTCTTTGGACTGGAATCGACTTGTTCATATTTGATTTTTTTTTCCTGCTTGGACCGATTCTTGTCCCAGCAGAATCATACGGGATCTACGATTTGTTAATTGCTCTCCAGGATCAAAAAAATCACAACGTGGCTGGAAAGTGGAACCGAATCGACATTGTGAAAGGGAGACTTTGATTGAACCTGTAATACTGGATCAGAACAGGACCAACGGCCGGTCTTGTAGAGTACATCTATCCAGTGTGGTCAGGATTGGTGTCAAACACACACACACACACACACACACACACACACACACACACACACATATATATATATATATATATATATATATATATATATATATATATATTTATAGAAAAAAACTAGGTAACCCGTATGGGTAAACCTAAAAGAGGATAAAATCCAGAGAGCTCAATGTAAATCCAGAGTAAATAATTTAAATAATGTGGTCTAAACTGATATATATATATATATATATATATATATATATATATATATATATATATATATATATATGTGTGTGTGTGTGTGTGTGTGTGTGTGTAGTGTTTAGACCACAGGTTAGCTTAGCTCTGTGACAGGGGAAAACCAGAACTGCTGTGCCTGTTTGAAACTAGGATTAGCTAGTTATCCGAGCAGATGGTTTTCTAAGCCTAGATTAGAGACGGCATAAGGTCGAAAGTATGGAACTCACTATTCAGTTGTATCTCTTACACCACATAGAAGTGCCTTTGCAATTCGAGTAAATGGATATACTCGTTTCCGTGTATATCCAGCTAGCCATTACTATAAAGTTTAATGTAATTAGATATATCTTTGTCAACCATTATTAATTTCTTATGAGTATTTCTTTCATCTAAATTCGATTTTTTTTATTTATATTATTAATGTTACTTTTATTAATATTTCTTTTATTAAAGACCGTCACAGGGATATAATGAACGAATCACCTGCATTGATTGAGGATGTTCGAAGTTGAAATGAGCTGTCCGATTTTGCATCTAAAGTAATTATAATTTAGCAGTTTATAGCATTCGAATCTATACGTATTCGGAGATGGCAGACATTTTTTTTGTTGTTAAATGGCAAGAGAAATAGAATTGTTCTTTTCAGATTCTGACAGCTCAAACTGGACGTTCTAAAAATGTGATTAAGTTTTCGACGTTGCTCGAATTTATCAAATAAAAAAAGAAAAGAAAATGTAATTCTTTCTTGAAGCCGTGAACACAGATTGGCATTTACAAAATTAACGAAGCAATTTATTTTTTGACCAGTTAAGATTCTGTCTGATGAGAAATCTGTTTGATTAGCAAAAAGTCAGTTGAGTAACTTATAATTGATTTATGAATCGAATAATTGATTTATTAATCGAATGATTACGAAATAAAATTACTCAACAATCGGTGTGATGTCAACTCCATTCTTAGCGTTTTCCCGAATTGGGACGTATTTGAAAAAAAACAATATTTAATTTAGGGTCGCCTCTTTTTTACTTTACGTTTTAAAACGTGTTTAAATCCTTTGCTATCCTTTCAACACACACGGAACAGATTTTAGCAGTGCAGTTATATTCGGTTTTAGCATTCTTGTTCTGTGTCCTTTCAGTATGTTGATGATTATAGATCACGACAATTTCCTGTCCTTTGTAGGCTCTAATAAATATTTTTATCTCTCCTAAATTTTTTTCTCCATCTATTTACTCAATCGTGATAGGTAGGTTATGTGTTGTTTTCTCCCGTCCTTCTTTCTTGCAATCCGTCATGTGCGTATCAATTTTTCAAGCCCTCTTTCCTCATTATGTGTCCTAGAAATTTCGACTCTTTCTGATGTTATATCCTTTTAGTTTCCATTTTCTCTAAAATTTTGTCACATGTTAGTTTCATGGTATTCTCAGCATCCTTCTGTAGAACCACATTTCTGTTGCTTCTTGTCTATTCTTCATCTGTGAGAAAATTGTCCAGCACTCAGAACTGATATTATGTAAGAGTTCAATACGTTTTTTTTCTTTCTTTTTTTTTTTTTTTGTTTCTAACGAAATTACTTAATACTTTGCTTTAATACTGGTTAAAATTCTGTCTCCTGAGAAATCTGTGATGAACAAGAAGTAAATTCAGTAACTTATAATTGATTTATGAATCGAATAATTGATTTATGAATCAAATGATTACTAAATAAGATTAATCAACAACTGAGATGATATCAACTCCATCCTTAGCGTTCTTTCGAACTGGGGCGTATTTGAAAAAAAATATTTCGTTTCTGTTCTCCTCTTTTTTTATGGAATTCACTTTGCTTTTTTTAAAAATGGGTTTAAATTTATTTTCATCCGCTCAACTTAGACTGGTGACAAAATAAATGTCTAAAAGATCTTATCAATGCAATTGAATCCGGTCTCTGTTCTAATCTACCAACCGTATCTATATATAATCTTATATCCAGATACAGCTAGAACATGTATCGATCAACGAATATAATGATATCGGTACACGTCTGGGCATGCTTCTTGATATTCGCTACAATAAACAGTGAATTCTTTACTTGAATGAAGTTAACACTTACATGTGCATTGACTGATTTGTTCTGTTCGGCTTATACAGATTCCAGAGCTAATTTAAAGAATGTTTTGCGGGTAATAATGATTTACTTACGGAATTCTTACTAATTAACCCATAACTGGAAGGAGAAGAAGTGAATTCGTACCTTTCCCAAGCGTATTTGCGCTTAAGTGAATATAACGAACCCAACTGGAATTGGAACTCTAATTCTCCGAATTCCATTTCCGAGTCGTGATCTATTACACCACCTGCACATCCAAGCTTAAAGCATCTGATATTCCCAAGCAGTCACCCATCTAGGTAGTGACCAGTCTCGACGTTGCTTAAATTCGTCAACCCCTGACATGTAGAAGAGGTGAAAGCGTCAGTTATACTTTCCTCTTTTTCAAACCGTTTTGAAATAGACTGAGACACAGTACATAGACTGTACCAGGCACAGTGGAGTAATGGATAACGGCTCGGATTGAGGAAACGAAGAACCGAGTTCGAACCGAGTACGAATTCTAGTGGAATCTATTACATTCACTTACATTCTTTGAAGAAGGTATGAATTCTGTTCTTCTGCTCCCCAGCTATGATTCGGGTTCTGTAGCCTTGGATGGTAATTGGTCTACTTTGATGGTAAATGGCAACCCACTGCAAGAAATAATCTGCCTCGTCAGTCATGTATCGAATAATACATGATAGCATAAGCGTGTATCACGCATGGTACATAACTGACTGATGTGCTAATACCCTTGGGAAAGGTATGAATTCTCTTCTTCCCCAGATATTGGTAAATAGCAGAACAGACCGGGTTCTATAGCCTTGGATGGCAACTGGTCTACCGCAGAAAGAAATGGCAACATACTGCGGGAAAAAAAATTTGCCTCGTCAGTTATTTATCGAAAGATACATGATCGCCTAAGCGTGTATCACCCATGGTACATAACTGACTGACTGATGCGCTAATACCCTTGGAAAAGGTATGAATCTTCTTCTCCTCCCCCCTCCAGCTATGAGTAAATAGCAGGACAGGTTCTATCCTTTGGGTTGCAACTGGTCTACCGCAGAAAGAAATGGTAAACTACTGCAGGAAAAAAAAATCTGCCTTGTCAATCATGTATCTTTCGATACATGATCGCCTAAGCGTCTATCACGCATGGCATATAACTGACCGATAAAGGAAAGATGCTGTGAAATCTTGCATACATTTATTTAAGCTATTCTTATTAATAACTGTATTTGTTTTTTGATTATTTTCGGGTAAACTAAAATTTGACTGTTCAAAAGAAGACTGTTCATCCTGTTGTTCAAAAAATGTCATCAAAAACTGATATGACGTCCATATCACTGCGATAATGCTTCCCAGCCAAGTGTTTATTTATTTATTTTGTCAGAGAAACAGGTGATAGCCAAATTATGAGAATAGAAAGGGTGATCAACGATTTCAAAACAGCCATTGGAACCAAGGACTGATGTGATGGAACATTGTCCTAATGAAGTAAAACTCTTTTTGACAGTTTTCTTAGACATTTGGTTTTGATAGCCTATCGTAACTGCCCCAGAAAGTTGTCATAGTACTCTCCTTTGATGGTGTGGCCCTTTTGAAGATATTCAATAAACACAATGTAAATTGCATCCCCTAAACAAAGGCCATTGCCTTCTCTATTGATGAAACGACCTTGGCCTTTTGAAATCTTCTTTGAACAGCCGGATGTCAGTTTGCATGGAAAGAAATTAATGCTTGCAAGACTTTGCAGCTGTAGCTTCACTCCTTCATAGTCATCCAATTAAATTACATCCACCCTCGTATCCGGAATGAAACTATGCAGCTATTAATAAGAAGAGTTGAAATTAGTGCATGCAAGTTTTCACAGCTCTAGCATGGTTCCTTTATAGTCAGCCTATGAACTTTTCAGCCTGC
>CAHIKZ030005494.1:1217500-1250922 GCA_903632075.3 Acanthosepion pharaonis | reverse complement strand
AGAGAAAATTTGGGGCCCTGCAGCAGGGAAAGATCTTTCTCAAAATTTGATGTCCAGTAATAATTACTTTATTTCCATGATCAGATATAACATAATGTAACAAACATATTCAATTAATTCAACAATATAAATCAATATTTATGGATACATTCACCAATCGCTTTTTTAGGTTTTGTCATAGGGAAATGCTTTCTAAACATTCATAATAATAATAATATCTTGAACTCTCTAACAATTATAAGTCCTTTTGAAAATAATACATAAAGGCAGAGGATGACACAAAATTTCTGGCATTTACTAATCTATCATTACACTAATTTACAGTTCCAGGTCAACTGCTTGACTGACAAGAGCCCAATGGATAACTGTCTGATAAGGACAATTGCCCTACAGAAAAATGCCCAATGTTTATAAATATATAGAATATTTAGATATTTTTGCTGTTATTCAAAAGGGAAATTTATAGATAATAGCTAAATGTTCCATCCCCCGTCTTGTGGAAATGAAGACCCTGTGCTGAGGTGAATCTTACTATTTGTCGGAAACAAGATATTTTGAGAATGAAAAATTATCTTGTGAGTCTGCAAGAGTTGGTTTCTTTAATATAAAATCGTTCTTCTTATTAGTTTCATTATTGCTTTTTTTAATCAATATTTAAGATTATTATTATTATTACTATTTGCATTATTTATATTATTGTTAACATTGTTATATAGGAATAAAGTCCCTGCCAACACTTGAGTTTGAACATAGATTGCCAGTGAGCAAACACAGGCAATCCCATTACTGAATTAAGTAGACCCCCTGACCATACAGGAAATGCATAAGTAGGAAAGCATGTGACATCTAGATTGATTGATATTTCCATTCTATTCTCTATTACTATATGAACCGCTGTTCTCTACTTTATTCACTATACTATTTCTCTATTCAGATCACTATACAGGTTACTTGTTGAGTATTATCAAGCAGTGCTGTTAGTGCAAGATTATTTGAAGGCATCTGACACCAGTATTGTTCAATGGCGTACTATAGTTGTATCTGCGATTACAAAGTCTCTACTACAACAAGCATTACAAAAGTATATATGATAAAATCAGGCAATAAGCACAATAGTTATATAAATAAATAAAAAAAATACATTTGTATTAATAAAATCATCAATATCCATCAACTCAATGTTTAATAAAAAAAAAAAAAGTCGTTGAGCTTCTTATGCCCCCTTCCCTTCCTAGCTTTCAACTGGGTCCTCCTGAGAAGGTTTCTCAGGTGTAGGGTGGTGATGAGTTCATTGTCCTGCTACCCTTCCATATACTCAATGAGCCAGTAGAGGTGGTCTACTGCATCAGTGTGGCTCTTGGTTGGTGCTGGTGGTACTGCTTCTTCTTCTTCCTCCTCCTCCTCCTCCCCTTCTTCCTCTTGCTCTGCCTCTTTCTTCACCTCATCTAGGATCTCCTGGTCTGGGAAGGAGTTTGCTGCTGTTGTGTCAGCTGACCTCTGCTCCCCCTAGATTTTCACTGCTCCTATGCCATGCCTCTTCTGGAAACGATGGAGCCACCTCTTGCTGGCAATGAAGTCTCCTTCACCCTCAGCTCCATGGAGCTGGTGGTGAAAATTCTCTCTCTAGTGGCTCACGATGGGACCTGACAGAGGAGACCCCTGGCTCTGCTCTTTCACAAACCATGTGAACATAGCCTTGTCCAGCTGTTCATCATTGGCTGTCCAGGCCTTCTTTCTACACAGTCATTCTGACACATTGACAGTCTCTGTGAATTCTCACAGCTTGGTCTCTTCCTTCACCCAATCCCTGAGGGTGGATTCAGGTACCCCTGTATCCCTGCTGATCTTTGCCTTTGTTTCGCTGATACATATCCTATCTATCAAATGCAGTTTTTCCTTTACTGTGTATGCTTTATGGTTAGACATTTTTTATTACTATTAGCGGTTGCAATTTTCTGGGAAATTTATTCCCAGGAATTCCTGATTGTGACCCTTAATTACTACATGCTATTTATATTTGTTTATTTATGAGAGATTCTTGATGTCTACTGTTTGACAGTCAAACTGAACGTGATCAACCAAAGAAAAGTATTCCTATTTATACCCCATCCGTGGTATCTGATTGCAATGATTGAATTCCTGATAATTAGTCCAATATCATCAGAACTCTTTGATCGTGCATGAAATATAAATATAAAGTAATCATGTGTAGTTATTGCCAATACAATTGGATTAGTTGTAAAACAGCCGAGGTATTAAAATTTCACAAAATTTGGGCTGTTTGATCATCAAAATCAAGGTAAAATGTGTGAGAAAGGGGTGTAATTATTAAAACAAATTAGGACCAATCTGATGATTGCTGTTTGTTCTGTCTATCATGAAGAAGATGGCCCAGAAATTGGTAAAATAGGGTGGAATTTTTAAAAAAGTGAGTGATATTGAGGGTCCACCACCCACCCACGGTACATCAGGTACCACGGTAAACTGATTTGCCTAATAGCAGTGGACTACTGTATTTAGTTCTTATGCATCTGTGTACAGTTAATTATATAAAAAGTATGTTTATTAGTTGGAAATACAATAAATTAAAAATTTGTATGTGTATCAATATTTGTTTCTCCCCACTGTGTGTCTGAGTGTGTGTGTGTGTGTGTGTGTATATATATATATATATATATATATACATACACCTACCTCATCAGACCAACTACATTTTATTAAATGATATAAAGTCAGCCAGATAGGTTGATTTTTAAAAAAAAAAAAAAAAAAACTCTCTGAAAACATTTCTAGAAATTGAAAGATAGAGGCTTCACCCCACAGATCGAATGGAACATCATCAGTAACTCACAAACTCCTAACAGCCTCAGAAACAGATGCAATCTATGCCTGGAAGAAAAAATTAAAATAATTAAGTACAAAAATATAAGCCAGTTATTGAATCAGAGAAATGAAATCATATTTAAATGTTGCCATAAGAATGAAGTTAAATTTTTTTTTAAAATAGACATTTATTTTGCGTCAAACACTGAAAAATATCTGTTTAGGTTTGTATCTATGTATCTATGTATGTATGTATGTATGTGTGCCACATATAAATATGTGTTTATACATGTATTTAATCACTGATGTGGATGTCATGGATATGCAAACATTATAAGTAATTATTATTGTTATTATTCATTTTTTCACCTTTTTAAATATTATATTGTATATTTTCATTATTATTATTATGATGATGATGATGTGTAAATGAATAACAACATAGATTCCATTTCCATGAATGTCTTCCACATGGAGCGCTGAGATAAGAATATTTTGGTGCTTTTTTTTTTTTTGTTTTAATCAATTCACCCCAAGCAAGGGTAGAAGCCACTAATACGCAAGGGGTTACAGAAGATTTGGAGCGAGAGCAGAGAAGGATAGTGGATAGATCAAGGCAACTGGAGATGTCGAATGACATTACATTTGAATAGTTGGAGATTATAGCTTTCAGGGAAACAGTAATTGGGAAGGGTGTTTCACAGGTGAGAGGTGCGAGATAGGAAGCTATTGGGGTAGAAGAGGTGGCTACATGTAACAGTTTCAACAGTGAAAGGGTGAGAGCAGGATGCCAGCCTCATAGGACACTTGAATTCATGAAGTCTGGGAACCAGTGCAAGCAGCTCATCAGAGCAATTTCCATGAAAGTATTTGTAAAAAAGACAGAGGCAATGGCGCATCTGTGTGAGAGTGACTGCAGACGAGATGCCAGATCAGTGCATATTACATTGCATATCTGTCTCTGGATCTTATCAAGATCCCCCGAAGCAAACAGAAGGGGTTCCAAACCATATATGGTAGCAATACTCCATGCAAGGGTGAATGGATGATTTGTAGATTTGAAGGATTGATTCTTGTGAGAAAAATTTCCTGGTGCAGCACAGGGAACCAACTTTCCTTGCGGTGGACGAAGCAATTGACTCAATGTATTTGTTCCATCTCAGGTCAGTAGTCAACGTGAGACTGAGCAGCTGCAGAGAGGTGCTCTCAAGAAGTTGAGCGTCAGACATTCTAATGGGGGGCAGGGAAGGATCTCTGGTGATTAATAGAGAGCAGTTTTGTTTTTGAGGTGTTAAAGTTAACCAGCCAATTCCTACCCCAGTTCACACTTGATTGGAGGTCCTTTTCGAGACGAACAGCCAGGTTAGTTTTGTCAAAACACTAGATTTGTTTTTGAGACAGGAGTAGATTGTAGTGTCATCCACGTAGATGCCAACTTTGTGAATCTATGGCATCAGGAAGATGGTTGATGAAGATAAGGAACAGAGTATGGCCCAGGATGGAGCCTTGAGGAACACCTGTGTTCATGGGATAGGAGCTGGAAGAATCCATTGAAAACGACCTTCAATTCACGGTTTGATAGGAATGATTGCATTAGGTCAAACAATTGACCTATAATACCATAACCCTGGAGTTTGTGAAGAAGGCCGGTATGCTGAAGCCTCTCCTCTAACTCCTCTGCCCCTACATTTATATATATATAATATATATATATATATATATTATATATATATATATATTCTAAATAAAAACAGACCACTTTAAGGTTACATGTAATAAATTATTTCACCACAGCCCTTTTAAAAGGACTGCGGATCATCAGACTTTACTTCCAAACAAAAAATGTAAAGAAAATTTACACATTTTTGACGGGTTGTATTAAACATATGTAAATTAATGAAATGACAAAGTGATTGGGGAGAGAGAAGGAGACATGAGTGAGTTAGCAGATATTGACACATTTAAACAGTTAACTTGTATATATATCGAAGGGGTAGAGAAGAAAAAATCCACAGAGAAAAAGAGAGAAGGAAGTTAAGAGAGAAGATGTCACTAATTTTCTTTGTAAAAAAATGGCTAGAAACAGATGCTGTTATTTTGTTTTACTTTGAAAGTGTTATTTTAGGGGTTCATAAAGATTATAATGTTTGATATAAATTTGAATGTCTCTAGACTGTCTACAAATAATTTAATTTGATGTTTGTTAGTGATTTTTGTTTTTTAAATTTTGCGGATTTTCTATGAAATAGTCGATTAGAAAAATATTCATAGAAAGTACATTAAAAGAATAAAATTTTATTTTAAAATATAAGTTTACTTCTAGTAATCTTTTTTTTAATCTCTTTAAAAAATTTTATTATTGATTATTAAGTTGACATCTCTATCCATTTGAATTTTGTTCATGAATTTAACTCGTGGCTGTTTCTAGATAGGTAATCTCTTTTACTTAAATTTTAGTTAAGTTAATGGGGTAATATTTGAAGGTAATATTAAAGATCTTGCTCTGTCATATAGTGTATACACACCCATGCAATTCATTTGTATAGTAAAATAATTTGTATTGCATTACTATAGTGAAAACATAAGCAGTGTATTCTTATAGTGTAACATTAGCAAGACATTTCTGTAATAAAAGAAATTATAATGCTTACCGATATATAAATATTTTGGCGATATTGGATCAAAAGAATAGGTTTCTCTTGCAACAACTATTATTTTAACTACTTTCACTCCTTGATAATATTTGTTTTAAAAATCAATAATCAGAATTATAATAAAGCCTAGACACACGATGAAAGTGAATTTATACATTTTTTTTTTTGTTCTTAAGTTTAACAATAAAAATATTAAACACTATTAGATTGTTTATTTACATAAATAATTTTTTATTTACAACATTCTAAAAACTAATACAATGCAATATTTACCATTTACCAATTTATAAAGAAATAAACATGAAAACAATTTTTATTCATAAATTTACAGAAATTTGCTAAATTATTAAAATATGTGAACCAACTACAAGGAAATCTTTATTATTTACCATTTTATAAAATTTGAATCAATTGGCAATTAGCTGATGTTTTGCCAACCATTCCAGTAAACAATCTAAAAAATAATGTTTATTATTTTTGTTGCAAATTCTTAAGAACAAAAAAAAATGTATAACTTTGCTTTTACATGTTTAGGTTTTATTTCAATTCTAATTATCAATTTTTAAAACCATAAACATTGCCAAGGTGTGAAGGTAGTTAAAATAATAAAAGTGTCAATGGAAAAAACATCCTTTTGACACGTCACTTTTTTGTGGGCATGAATATCCAAGATTGCCAACATTTCTTTTATTGTGTTCATCTCTTTAAATAAAAAGAAAACCAGACAATTTCAGATTCTTTCTAAATATCACTTCTATCCTAAAATCTTTATCATCTGTAATTGTTTTCTGGGGCTTATATAAAAGTTTGTGTTAAATGGAAGCAAAATTTGACCAAATGATGCTAACTTCCAAATTCTGCATAAGCCAAAAAAATCAAAGGTTTTACTAGTATGAGTGCCATTTTTACTGTAACATGTTTGTAGAGTTGTGTGTTAGCTGACAGCATTGAGTGATTAACCAACAATGTTAGATTATAAGTTCTAAATATATCAGTTGATCTTCCAACTCTGTCGATACATTTATCTCAAAAACAGAATTAACAGATAATAGGGGGTGAACTATAAATAATAAGAATAAAATTGTATCAGTGGCCCTCCCGAGTGATCACTTTCTGTGTACAAGAGAATGCAGGTGTGAGTTTCAGGATTGAGCCAAATGTGAGATGGAAACTGTGAGGTGGTAATAGAAGATGACAAAGTAAAAAAATTCATTGATAAATGAAGAAAGAGTATTGGAGACAAGAGAAAGAGAAAGGTGAAAAAAAGAGAAAGGAAAGAGAAAAGGAGAAAGAAAGAAATAGAAAGGAAGAGTATAGAAGACAAAAGAAAGGGAATGAAAAAGAAAAGAAAAGGAGAGATAAAAAAAAAGAAATGAAAATGAAAGGAGAATAAGAGAAAGGGAAGAAGAAAGAAATGAAAAGGGGGAGAAAGAGAAATGAATAGGAAAAAGAGAGAGAAAGAGAAATGAATAGGAAAAGACAGAGAGAAATAGAAATGAAAGAGAAATGAATATTTAAGGAAAGAAAGAGAGAGAGAAATGAATAGGAAAGGAGAGAGAGAGAAAGAGAGAAAAGGTAGAGGTGGAAGTATGATAATCTGTTGAGGAAAGGAGATCCTAAAAGATGAAATGAAGAAAGTAAAGAGTGAAAATGAAGGAGAATAAAAGATGATGAAAGTTTTATGATAGATGATCAGAATAAAGAAGAAAGGAAAAGTAAAGAATCTTCTTCACATATACTGTGTCCCCTCAGGATGTAAGCAATTATGGCTCCCTACAATTTCCTGTCCTTTATAGCTCAATAAATTTTGCCTTTTCCTTATTTCTCCTAAACCCTGTTCTGCCATCCATTTAGTTAAGCTCATCAGATATACTATGCACTGTTTTCCTTTGTCCCTTTTGCCTTCAATCTGTCCTGTGAGTATCAAATTTCCTCATTATGTCGCCCAGAAATTTTAACTGTCTCTTCCTAATGTTAAGTATAAGTTTCCTTTTTGTTTTCATTTTCTCTAAAACATCATAGTTGCTCACATGTTCAGCAGCCTTCTGTAGAACCACATTTCTGTTGCTTCAAGTCTCTTCCTCATCTTGCCCATAATTTACTGCCATATAGGAGGACAGATATCATATATCAGTATTCTTTTCTTCATTTCCAATAAAAATTTTTCTGTCTCTAAATACTCTGCTTAGCTTTTGGAAAGCATCTTTGGCTATCCCAAATGCCTCTTCAGATTTCAGTGTAGGGGAGAATAAGAAGGCTATAAAATATCATGCTTGTGGAAAAAGAGGTTAAAATATCATGAACAGTGATAATAAAACACTAACAAAATACAGGGGGGGGGAGTCTTCAGCTTATGTCAAACTTCCATTCTTATGATGCATCATAATATGATTTTCCCTGTAAGATGGAACGTACCTGCAGTTTTTCATGAATAAGCCCTTACATCGCTCACCTATGCTAACACAATAGGAAAGTAATAATCTTGGACATAATCATCTTGTCTCTCTCTAACTCTCTGAAAACTCTGGTTGAGTTGCCAATGTGATCTGCTTACATTGAGTCAAACCCAAGACTGGTGTGGTTTTTGGTAATTCCCCAACATTCAGATTTAGTTGCCGGTATCACCCTGCCTTTATAACTCATACTTTCTCTTATTCATGCCTCACATCATTACTTTCAGGTGGGTGGAGGCAAATTTTTCCCTTTTCTCTTTCTCTCTCAGTATTCCATCTGAGACTGTCTCCACAGAAAGGTTTGAAGTCTATTTGACAATTCCAATTTTAAACTGAGTGTGTGAAGATATGATGTTATTTTAATCATTGATTTTCCATAACAAATATTCTGGAAATGAATCCCATTTTTTTTTTTTTTTTGCTGTGTATCTTTTATGTTTTATTTAATTTTTTTTCCTAAATCATTTCACCCTAAACAAAGTGGGAGTGCCACTAGTACACAGGGGGTTACCGAGAGTGAAAGTGAAAGAAAAGAGTGAGTATTGGGATGATTGAGGAAAGGACAAAAGATGGATGGGATTCAAGAAGACAAAAGGTGGCTTCAGGGAAGCAAGTAAATGGAAGGGAGTTCCACTGTTGGGAAGTACGAGAAAAGAAACTGTTGGAGTAGAAGTGGCAGTTATATTTAACTATTTCAACAGTAAATGGGTGGGACCTAGAAACATATCTAATGGCATGCTTAAATTCATGGAGACAGGTCACCAAGGAAAAAAGCTCGTCAGAGCAGTTGCCATGAAAATATTTGTAGAAAAGACAGAGGGAAGCCATTTTACATCAGTGAGAAAGTGATTGAAGTGAAGGTGCCAAGTTAGGATTGATTACATTGTGGATCCTTCTTTGGATTTTGTCATCTTGAGATGAATAGCAGTGAGCACCAGACCAGATATGGCAGCAATGTCCAATGCATGGATGAATGGTAGATTTCTAAATGTGCAAAATGGACTCTGACAAGAAAATTTTTTTGGCATGATACAGTGATCCAACTTTCCTTGCAATAGATGCAGCAATTGATTCAATGTAGTTGTTCCACTTCAAGTCAGTTGTAAACCTGAGGCTGAGAAAGCACAGTGTGTTGCTCTCCAGGAGTCTAGCATCAGCCATAATGATGGTAAACAAAAAAGTTTCTCTATGATAGTTAAATGAGAGCAGTTTCATTTTGGAGGAGTATTTTGATTCAGCATACTTGTAAACACATGATTCCAATCCATATTTGATCCTAATTCATATGCCTTTGTGCATAATTGTTTTTTAAAAAATAATTTAAATTTCTAAGTGTGTTAGTTGAAAGGTATTAAAACTTAATTATTATAGATGTCTGGTGCCCCTGCTATTTACCATGAGCTCCTTGATAAGATCAAAAGACAAATCAGCAATATTATTGGTCCTGATCTATCAGCTCAACTCCATTCACTTTCCCACCACCATAAGGTTGCCTCCCCGTGCCTTTTCTATAAATACTTTGATGTTAATTGTTTGGATGGCTTTTCACTATGGAACTTAAACTTTATGAATTAAAGTGCAGTATTAGACTGATGCTGAGATCTCATCTTCAGTTGAGCTAGCTAGATGTGACTGTAAGTTCTATGCTGACAGTTTCTTTTCTAGCACTTCTTGCTTGTGGAACTCCCTTCCGGCTCTATGCTTTCCAGCCAACTTTAATCTGCAAAATTTTAAATGCTATGTCAATCACTATTTACTGCTCTCTTGATTACTCTTTCCTCTTCCTGCTCATTATTAATGTTTCTGTTCCTAATTCTTCCACACATTGTAATCTCTTGTGTCTTAGTGGCTTTACTACCTTACATGAGGTGATACCAATTAAAAAAAAAAAAGAATAATGAAACTTTGCAATCTGATAATTTGATATAAGTTTTAAGTGATGTGTAAATTTTATCTTTATATGTAAATTCTAAGCTGATTAAATTTTACTTTAAGTTGATTTCTTCTTGGTTGGAATATTATCTTTCATTAATACTAATAAATAAAAATGAGTTTTTTGTTTGAAGTTGGTCAACTTTTATGTTTTAATGATGTGTCTGTTATAAATTAAAGCTTTAATTTTTTTTTTTTTTATTAAATTTTGATATAGAGATTTTGTAATTATTCATGATACACCTGTAATAATCAGTAGAAGTTCATTTTGAGACAGGTGCATACCATTTCATTCATAGATTCATCTATATTCTGAACATTATGTCCAATAAAAGCTTCATTCTGAGCTTAGTTTAACTTCCTATCAAAAGAAAGAGAGAAGTTGATATTTCTTTTGGCAGTAAATGTTCTATTCGCTTGCAGGATCATTTTGTCTTGGGCCTCTGTGAGCATTGATTATTCCTGGTAAACCAAAACCATCTGGCTAGAGTCTAATCTTGACCAGATCTGCTGGGAATAAAAATAGATTGAATATTTTAAGGGTGAGGAGAAGAGTTGAAAATGAATGAACAACAAAGACAGTTCACTATTGGCCGTGTACTGTGACCAGTAATTGATCCTTTTTCTGACTTCCCCATTTAACCTTGTCCAGTGTTAACAAATAGCATGTCAGGTTTTATTTATTTTGAACTCTTCTTTGCTGTCCACAAAAGTTTTTGAAGACCAAAATAGAATTAAGCTGGACAAGTAGCAATAAAACCTGTAACCTTAATTGCTTATTATCTTTTTGTTATTTAAGCAACATTTCTGAAAATGAATTGATAAATTATATAAATTACATTATTGTAGTTAAGATATTATCAGTTATGGATGACTTGTTTATTTTACGACAACTTCCATTTTCACCATATATCCCATATAACAGATTTGTGTGTATATTGGGCTTATGTAATGATTAAAAGAAAAGGCACAGTGTGTTGATAAATACAAAATAAAATTTTATATGTCACAATACAAATGTGAGAAGCATTAAGTCAGGGTTCCACAAGTAAGAATTTGCTCTGTAATTTCTGTTGTCCTATATGACAGTGAATGCTGGACAATCTCTTCACAGATGAAGAGAAGACTGAAGGTAACTAGAGATGTAGTTCTACAGAAGGATGATGAGAATACCATAGACTGAACACGTGAGTAATGAGGATGTTTTAACAAAAATGAGAATAAAAAAGATGGCTAAACTTAGTGTTAGAGTATGTTGAAATTTCTCAGGTGTGTAATGAAGAAAGAAGGATTGGATAATTTAACACTCAGAGGCATACTGAAGGCAAAAGTGACAGAGGTAGACAGCCAAATGAGCTTATATAAATGGATTGCAGAACAAGGAATTGGAGGGATAGTGAAATGACAAATCTTATTAAGAGATGTGGAAGATAAGTTATGGAGAACTTTGATTGCCGCCTGTCCTTTCAGGATGTTGACAATTATGGCTCTCTAAAGTTTACTGTCTTTTGTAGCTCTTAGTAATTTTTGTCTTTTTTCTATCATCTCTTTTGCCAATCATTTACACAAGATTGTTACTGTTGTGTCAGAAACCTACCACCCCTCTTGAAGATGAACTTGTCTGTGAACAAAGACTTTAAATAGTGGCATGTCAGTTGACATGGGGGGAGACAGACAGAGAAGTTCTTAGCTGAGCTAGTTATTGACTACTCAGGCGATTTCTGTACCTTTTTACCAACCTATTAAAACCCTTTTTATTGTTACGTGTTATTTGGCGTTTGTCTCTACTAACCCCAAATCAACATCATAACAGTTACGTAAGTCATTGTACTGTTTCCCTCTGTCTCTTTTGCCTTCAGTATACCATCTAAATCCTTGAACAATTCTAATTGTCTACATAATAACTCTAATAAATGTGTACAATGCTCAGAATCCTTGAGCATCCCTAAAAATGTGTACAATGCTCAGAATCCTTGAGCAACTCTGAAAATTACATGATTGGAAACAATATATTTATACTGTATATTTTATATATACATACATAATTAAATTGTTGATTATATATAATGATATTGTTTTACATACATACACAATGTTATATATATATATAACTAAAAACCTAATTTTTTAACTTACTCTGTCGTTACTCTGTCATTGTTTTTCCTTTTGACATTGCAGTGTTGGTTGATTATTTGTTTTATTTACACATTTTTCTCATTTTGACTTTCTATTCTAAGGTCAATATTCTCAAGGTCAATATTCTCAAGGATTTCTTTTTTTGGCCTTAATCATTATGTCTACAATGAGAACACAAGATATGCACAGGCAGGCACGAGGATACAAGTATTTTCATCACCCTGCTGATTATATCACCCTGACATGGCACAAGAGACGAGGACAAACAGAATGAGTTCAGAATAAGATGAGTAAAAAGATATCTATGTTAGGGGCCGATGAAAGAAGGGTGATTCACATGAAGTAAGGGAACAAAAAGGGAGTCAGGATTTTTCGGGTTTCTGAGAAAATGTTTACATATATTAAAGACTAGAATTCATATTTTGTGTGAGTCTCACAGTTCTTATTCTTGTGTGTGCCATGTCCCCCTTAAGAAGGGCAACCAACTTCCTACCCTTTTTTGCTCTGGGCAATTTTTTTTTTTTTTACTATCCCTCTCATTCTGTGTTCTGTCATCCATACTTGTTAAGTAGGTTACTCACTATTTATTTCTGTCCATCTTGCTTTCAATATATCCTCTGAGTGTCAAATTTTCAAAGTCTTCTTTCCTCATTATGTGTCCTAGTAATTTCCACATATTCTTTTTGATTTTAAGTATAAGCATCCTTTTTGTATCCATTTTTCTTAAAACTTCCTTATTACACACATGTTAAGTCTATGGTATTCTCAGCATCCTTCTGTAGAATCACATCTCTGTTGCATCAAGTCTCTTTCATCTGTGGGGAGATTTTCCAGCATTCACTGCCATATAGGAGAACTGATATTACATAACAGTTGAGTCGTCTTTTCTTTGTTTCTAATGAAATTTTCCTGTTTCTTAATACTTAACTAAACTTATGGAAGACATCTTCCACTATTCCAATGCAGATTTCTTTATCATATTTTCTGTCGTTTGTTGTAACATTTCTCAGATATATAAATTTCTGTATTTGCTTGCTTTTGGTGACTCCAGTTTGTAGCTTCTGACTTTTTGGTTGTTCCTCTTGCTGGCAACTATAAATTCGGTCTTCTTTCAATCTTTAGTCCTTTCTTAACGGTATAAAATCCATGAGAAAGAGAAACCCTGAATGAAACATTTTACCCTTGAGAAAATCTCTTTCAGAAGCCCTGTACTGCCCACTTTGATATTATTTATGTCCAAAAGATATTAATGACTTAAACAAAAATATAGAACCCATACCTCTGGTATCAGTCGGTCAGTTAAATGCCATACATGATATACATTTGGGTGATCATGTATCTTTTGATACATTAATAATGAGGCAGATTTTTTTCCTGCAGTAGGCTGCAATTTCTTTCTGTAGTAGACTGGTTACTAACCAAGGCTAAAGAACCCAGTCTGTCCTGCTATTCAACACATAGAAATGATGGATTCATGCCTTTCCCAAGGGTATTTGTGTATTTGTGCATATAACAACCTCAACTGGGATTCAAACTCGGCTCTCCAAGTTCTCACTCTGAGCTGATATCCATTACACCTCAATGAACATAATGGCACAATACATATGTGCATCTTGTAGTAGTTTGTGTGTCACCTCTGATGCACATTTATGTCCATTTCATAGTTTTATTTGAGGGGACGTATATTCTCAGAAAGTTTGGTAATGTTTTAATTATGTTTTTAAATAAAGAAATCTTTTCAATTATTTTTTACCTTTTATTTGTAAAGCAGTTTTTTGTTAACAATACAGCCATGACAAACCAATACACCTGTGACATAAAAATGCTTCAAATGACGCTAAAAAAAAAATATGCTAGTGCTGGGGACACACGTTAAAATCTTTTGTCATTCAATAAGTTGAATGTTATTCACAAAATAAAATATCTATGCTGATGACACAACCATTTACTCCTGTCTCGATAGTAAGTCTGATCAGTTTGATAACGTCAAATTGGCAGTTGACCTCAAAAATGTCCTACAGTCTGTTGTTAACTGGAGCAAAGAATGGCTTGTTAATTTTAACACTTCTAAAATAAAACTTCTCTCTATAAATCACCTGAAAGACCCCTTCCTTAATCCCATTAGCTTAGATGATTCTTACCTCCATGAGAGTGAATTGTTGCACCTTCTCAGGCTTACATTCTCAGCTGACATGAAATAGAAAGATTATTGTTATGGGAACTTACCTATAATGATAATGGACTCTTCCTGACACTATAAATACTGCGCCTCTCAAGAGGTATAATGAATGAATGGTGTAACGAGTCGAGACAATATTAGTTCACTCTAAACCAGATGGACAGTCATTACTAACACCTTCAACTTCTTGTACTATATTTCTGTTGTAATATATCTTTGTTATTCTGCTCTTGTGTCCGTGTTGTTCTTCCTTGGTTCTAACCTTGGACCATAACTGTGGTGCAAGGATATTGGACCATAACAATTATATTGAATCCATTGCTAGGTCTTCTGCTAAGAAAATTCGTTCACTGTGTCATGCTAAACAATTTTTCTCTCCTGAATATAACTTACATGTTTATATGTCTACCATTCATCTATGCTTTGAATATTGCTGCCACATATGGTCCAGTTGTCCTGCTGTATATCTTATTCTTTCACACTCGGTAGCCCCTTGTGTCTTAGTGACTTTACTTCCTTGCATGGGGTGATATGATTTAAAAAAAAGAAGTCTCATATGGTAATTTCTAATAGTAAATTTAACAGAAGCATAAAGTTTCTAATGTCTCAATGAATGTGCCATTTCATGGTTATGTATGTTACACTCTGCCTCAAATTAGATCTCTTTCTGATTTACTCTACATGTCACCCAGATGTGAATGTTAAGAAAGTATAACCCAAACTAAAAAAAAGTTGTCCTCTGCACAATGGCTCCAAGCATCACAACAACCCCCCCTCAAAAATATAAAATAACAACATAAAATAAGCCAATCATGAACATTGACACCAAAGACAGAGAACATGAAAATTTGCTTTTAAGAACAGCACTCATAAATGACAGGGACAGAATTGCAGCAAATATAAAATTTCAAGGTAAACTCTCCTTACAATAAGCATTACAGATTGTTTTACTCTTTGCGATGTTACTGTCATTATGGACATCACATGTGCGTTTTAAGCTGTTCACTACCAAGCACATTTTTTAACATTGTAACTCTTGTCGAATTTTTCCTGTAGAAATTGATGAGGACAGAAAATTGCCATTATGTGTTTAATGTGGTTTTTTTTTTTTTTATACAAATAAACAAAAGTTTAGTAAACAACTACATTTACACACAAAACTATCAGAAATATTTGAATCATTTAAACAAATCTGAAATATCATAAAATATGGATCTGAGCATAAGACACAAAGATGTGCAAACATTTCACAAGCTATGATATATTAGCAAAGTACAAGGGACATGGCAAAATGAATACCTCTTATTTATTTGAATGGAAATTAAGATAGATACAAGAACAATGACACTGTTGGATAGAGCCAATTTTCAACTGTAAAGTACCTTTTTTTTTCCCCCCTTAGTCATCACTATTAGTTATGCATTAGCCACCAATGAACTATGCTCAAATCCTCTGTTTGGTCTCTGTTAATGTTCAACAAGCATTGATGAATGCCAATGGGTGCAATTTGTCCCCATGGAGGAATTTAATGAAACACATCTGTTTTGGAGTGGTGTAATTGATAGTGGCTCAGAATGAGAAATTGGAGAGCTAATTTGGATTTGCAGTTGGTTTTGTTATAATCAATCACCAATAACCTTAGAAAAAGTTAGAATTCATCTCTTCCCCCACTACTACGAGTTAAATAGTAGCAGTTATATCTAGAAAAATCATGTTTATTCTCAAAAAAAATTTGTTCATACAATATTTACTCGCAAAAAAAAATCTGTCATTGCCATTTCGGCTTTAAATAACTGACACAAGTTTGATAATGACCTCTGCTTTGGAGATACTTTTATGTCAAATGCCATTTTGTCAGACTACCACTCAGCTGTTATATCTGAACTAAAAAATTAAAAAAATGATGGGTTATTGGTGGGAAGGTTCAGTCTCTGCTATTGTACCAGCAACTGTTGCCTCAGATGTCATGGACCAAAAAGATAAAATTATTACTTTGAGATTTTCATAAGCATGCAAATTTTCTTTAGCAGTTTGTGAAAGACTAACACTTATTGCAAAAATGTTATCTTTGTCTTAGCACTGAATTGATGTCATTCATAGCAGTGAATGGGCAAAACATATAGGTTTTATTGGGATATATATTTATTTGTTGAAAGAAAGATAATTTTTATTTTATTTTTGGGGGATTTGATAAAGATCACTATTATTCTTTTCACTGTTATGAATCAGTCTAATAGTATTTTCCTTTTTTTTCTCTCTTTTTCAGGCAAAAAAAAAGAAGATACAGATGTGTTTGAAGATCCAAGGAAATCCTTAACAACATCAATGCAGTTTTTCTTCAATGGACCATAGAGAAAAAAAAACAACTAAATATTTGAACAACATAATTGGTAAGTGTGTGTAAAAGCTTTCAGCATCCTCTTTTTTGAAAATTAAAGACAAAATACACAGTTGAGAACTGTTGTCTTTTTTTTTTTTTTTTTTTTAAATTATAAATAACAACAACAAAAGAACACGCTGGAGACTTTTGCACACACCAAATTCTTGGGTGAAAAGATGGGAAACTGTTGATTATATCATATTATCTCATGTCCTTAATTAATTTCTGCATAATTCTTTTATCTATTCTGCAGTGTATTTGAAAAAATAGGATTTTATACTCTTCGTAGAGTGTTTCATTTTTGAAGTGTAATACATAAAATTATTAAAACACAGTAAAACTTAAAAAAACAAAAACATTCCCATACTAAATTATTTAAAATTGTGCTTTTCACATTGTTGTTAATTCCCAAAACAAGGTTCCCAAATTAGGCTATTTTGAATTCCTGGTGACTTGAAATTAATAACACAAGTTATCTTCACTTATTTCATATGTGATCCTCTCCCACCAAAAAAAAAAAAAAAATGTCCCAAGTGGCAAAATTTAAAATTTAGTAGTGCCAGGTTTTCTAAAATATCTGAATCTGACAACCTTCTTCCAAACAACAATTGTTTAAGGTTTGTGTTTAGATGTCATTAGTCGTTTGCTTGAGATTATATTAAGAATAGTAAACTTCTCAGTAAGACAGTAAAAAGAAGGACAACATTTATAGAAAAAAAGTCACCATAAAGCAATTATGCAAAGCTTTCTGCATGAGAAATTCTAAATAATTTGCTTTTCAAGAACATCTGGATAATTAATTTATCTTAAATAAGTAGAACTATTCTTTTTAAATTATATATAAGTCTATGCACACACACACACACACAGACACATATATAAGGGTATGCTGAAAAGTTCTTTGCTTAACCAAGAAAGGACTAACATCTAGGCAGGAAACATATATGCTTATTGCACATAATCACTCCACACTTGGCACATTGCTTTTCAAGTTTATTTAACCTTTCAAAAAACAAATTTTGATGTTTGGTCATTGGAATACTGTTCTGTTTCTGCTTTCACGTCTGAATCCTTTGAAAATGTCCTCCGTTTTTAATGCTTGGGATCAGGAAATAGATGGAGCAAGATCTAGTTAGCAGTGTTGATGGTTTCTACACTTGAACCCAAAATGAAAAAAAAAAAAATCTATTATCTTTCCGGTCATGTGATTAGCGACATTAACCTGCAAAAAGAGAATGCTTTTCTCTCAGCATTTCCCTATCAACACATCCTTTTCAGAAAGTAAAAACGTTAGTCTGTATTAGCTATTTGGCTTTTCTGAAGAATTTTATCAAAATGCCTTCCTTATACCCTGCAACAAATGTGTCCATGAATCTCCCTGCTGATTTTTGGGTCTTGAATTTCTTTGTGGAGGACCCATGTACTGCCACTGCATGGACTGTTGTCTTGTCTCCGGATCATAATTGTGCAACTGTGTTTCATCAACAGTGAAATGTCATTCCAAAAATGATCACAAGTTTGCTGAAAATGCTGCAAATTCACTCGGGGGGCGGGGGGGGGGCTATGGGGCTGGGTTGTCCACTCAATATTATTTCTGGTTGACATTCAAACATTTTGTCGCCCACACTTGACCGACAACTTCTGCATATCAAAATGCTTATGAATTGTAAACACCATGAATTCCCTGGTTTTCTTTTAGTGTCTTGGCTATTTTTATAGCCAAGATTTGTTGATCAGCCAAAATTAGGTCATGAACATGATCAGCAATTTCAGAAGTTGATATTGTTGAAGTCCTCTCAGATAATCCTGCATCTTGTGTCCCAAAATCTCCACATCGCAAGATGGCACACCATATCTTCACAGTTAAGTACCATAGCCACTTGTCATCCAGCTTTTGCGTTATATATGCATGAGTTTCTTTTGGAGTTTCCTTCTGCAAGAACAGGAATTTATTGCCTGGAGTTCAAAATTAGAAAATTTTTGCTGATATGGACCAGTATTGGCCATATTTAAACCTGAGGTGCATTCCTGAAGTTTTGAGACTTTTTCAGTCGAGACATTTATTAATTTCAAAGAAGTACAAAACTGTAATTGCCTTCAAAGTCGGATCCTCTGACTTCAGTGCACTTGTTGTTGTGCTTCGGCCACTTTGTGAAGGCCCCATGGAAGAAGTCATCCAAAGTGAAAATATTCAACACCCTTGTTACAGACGCCTCCATTTTCACATAATCTCAAAAACGACTGCCCCTAAGGTTCCCCATCAGCTTGGGGAACAATTGAAAGTCACAGGGAGCAAGGTCTGGACTGTAGGGAGAGTGAGGAACAGTTTTCATGTCCATCTCTGTCAACACAAAACTTTACTGCATAGCAAACTTTAAAATTGTTTTCACGTCCATACTGCATTCTGCCAACTAGTCAGTTGTGACAAGCAGTTTTTAGCAGGGCATGTTCAAAGAGCTGTTCCAGCCACATCTCTTTCAATCTGGAATAAGAAAAGTTCGCAAGTCAGCTTATTAGATGTATATTAATAATAAACTAAAATTATTATAATCTAGGACAATTATAACTGCCTCTCTAAAAATGTCTCAAAACTTCCTGAATGCATCTTGTAAATGTAAAAAATAAGAGTAAAGTTCCTTCAAATTGCCAATTTCCAATATAAAAAAAAAACAGACTTTCCAAGTACATTGATTATTAGTCAGATTTTAAGGAGTCAATCAGTCCAAGAACTTTTCAGCATCTCATTGTGTGTGCATATATATATATATATATATATATATATATATATATATATATATATATATAATATATTATATATTCAATAAGTATAAGCATGTTATGACATCACTACAAAAATAGCCATTTTATTTCAACACTTGTGGTGTCTTATCAAGTGATGGTGTTGATTGCAAAATAAAGACAAAAAAAATCTTTATTTTACAATCAACACCATCACTTGATAAGACACCACAAGTGTTGAAACAAAATGGCTATTTTTGTAGTGATGCTATAACATGTTTAGGTTATAATTTTTGAATAAATATTATTTGTTCTACTTTGTATTGAGCACTTTTTAAAAAATAGTGGTTTTAGTTATTGAAATTTTATTCCATCTATACCAATCCTGTATTCATATTCATATATATATATATAGTATTAAAGTGTAAGAGTTTTTAGATACCAAAATTGCTGGTTCTTTTTCCGTAGTTTACTAGTGGAAAGGCATTTTAGGCAGGCAGGTTTTTGTCTCGAAGTGTTTGATATGAAAAAGTGAGGATAGAGCATTAATAGAATTAATGTTGAGGAACTTGTAACTGAGTGGTGTTATTTCAGTCATGCTGACTTCGAGGTTTCAAGAGTGCGTTATTGTAATGCCTTCCCTCTTCAGGGCTATTGGGCATATTTAAGCTAATAGCCCTGAAGAGTGAAAACATTATAATGTGCTCATGAAACTTTAAAGTTGGCATGACTGAAATAACACCAGTCAGTTATGTGACAAGTTTCTCCACATTAATTATATATATATATATATATATATATATATATATATATATATAATGCTTCTCCTCAAAAAATTTTTCATTTGATTTAATCAAGTGTAACTTTAATTGCTAGCATCATCTCCCTAAAGGAAACTTTATTGAATAATTATAAAAATATAATTCCTATTCAGTCGTTAATATTGTTGGATATGTTTTGTTATACAGTTGTAAAGACAGCTTTTTTTTTTTTTGATGTTTCTGTTTCTTGTTTATTCCTTGTGAAGTTTAAGGGCTACAATCACACCAAATAATTTCAGTAGCAAGTGAATTTTTATGGAGTTGGGTTGCTAACCCAATTCCCAAGATGGACTGCCTTAGAAGAAGAAATAGCTCCAATTACCATATTATTTTCCTACAGTTGGTGGATGGAGAAATGGGTCCATGCCTGTTCATAGAGCCATAGTGAAGTTTGAACTTGCTTTAACAGTTCCATTCTCCATGCCATTAACCATTTAGCAACCTCCTGTACCCCATTTGTTAGTCATGAATGCTAGCTGCCTGGTGCTTTGTAACACATAAGGCTTCTAGTGAGATTTCTGTGATTGGGTGGGATGAGTGGTCCCATGCCCAACTTCTGAGCTCTGTTGGTTTTCTGTCAGGATTTTCCTTCTCTTAGACAGCCTACACTAACAAGTTCCATCTGCCAGTGTTTGGGCAATTTATTTTTTTCTTCTAGACTGGTTGCCAACCAAGGCTGAAGAGTCCAGTCATTTGTTAGTCATATACAATATTTAATTGTTAAGTTTCTGTATCCAAAAAAGAACAGGTTTTATAGCACAGAATTGTTGATTTTTTTTTGTTTACTTTTGTTGTAAAAGGCCATATTTAAATGGCTTCCACAAATTTTCTTTTTACAAAATGGGATCTATGTGTATGTATGTGTGTGCTTATGTGTGTCTGAAGCTAAATGTAAAAGAGAGAGAATTTAAATAGAGTATTCTTGCATAAATAATATACTTCATAAATAATTTCACAGTACAATGTTAGTCATGTTTCTGTTTTTTACAATTGGAAACATTTGAAAAAAACAAACCATCCAATGTACAATAACTCCAAGATCATTACAGGTACTGTAACCATGTCAACCAACAGATTTTGATGCCAAAGAGACTGGATTAAATTCTGTCATTTGTTTTGAATCTTTTATTTTTTGTGAATAAAAATTTTTATCAATTTATTTTGTCCTTTTTTTTTTCTTTTCCTTGGTTACTTTGAAAAAAATGAAGCTTGTCAAAATTGCTCTTATGGTTAAGAACAGCACTTCTTAAACTTTTTTCATTCATGACCGCATTTTTCATTGGGAGATTTTTTGCAACCTCAGGCATTAACTAACTACACTGAAAATACATCCATTGTCGCTACACTAGTCACAATGGTGCTGCATGGGCATTTTATTACCACAGTGCTTGTGTGGCTCATCACGTTAAATATTGTGCATTTGTGAAATAACATATAGACTGAAACTCAAGTGTTTAATTTAAATGACCCCAGTATTTCAGGATGATATAATAAAGTCATATCAAACAGAAAAGTATGATAAATTAATTAACACCTTCAAACGTATTACGAGGTATATAACTTTTCCCTTCAAAATTCGAAAATAAGTTTCTGGTAACACATTAATTTGGAAATTCTTGCAAAAATCAAATAATTGTTGGATTTTAATAAAACTTTCAGGACTTGTTCACAAATGAATGAATTTATTTTTGAAATTATTATTTTTAGAAAATCTTGGTAAAAATATTTTTGTTTCTTTTTTTTTTTTTTTTTTAACATCTGTTACCCCCCCCCATTTGATTAATTTCATGAAATTTCTAGAAATTAAAATAGTTAATCAAATGTTTTTTATTAGTCAAAAGCAGGACACCTTGAAAAAAGTAAATCACCCATTCTTTTTTTTTTTTTTTTTAAACTTACCAAATTCCTTAAAATCTACTCTAAATGTTAAAATAAAAATGGCAATAAAACTATTTAATTATTTAATTAGATAAACTTTTAAGTGCTTTTATAAATAATATATATTAAAGACATTATAGTCTGAAGAAAAACTTTTATGATGAATAATGAACTTTTACAAGAATTGTTTGCATTTCTTTCTTTTTTTTTTCATTATAATAATTTATAAAGTTACGAAAATGTTTTAAAAATTCTTCCAAATGTTGCCAAAGTTAGGCTATTAAGTTATTAAGTGAAAACTATATTTGCTAAGTGAAAATTGAAAAGCTTAATCTCTTTTTTTTCTTATTCTTTCACACTCGGTAACCCCTTGTATTTTAGTGGCTTTATTGCCTTGCTTCAGCTGAAATGATTAAAAATAATCCATCTTGTTTATCTTATATTAATAGTAATAAGAAAAAGAACTCTGTCAATATATTTGTACAGGCAGCACCTTGTCAAATAGCCACCATCTGGCCACTCTTGATGTGAATAATATGCCTGTGCTTTGCAAACCACAACACAATATCATAATAGGCATGTAAGCATTGTTATGTTATATTAACTATCATCACAGTGTTAGGTTTTTTTGATGACCTTCATATCTGGAGATATCTAAGCATTATACTTAGTAATAGCAAGTGCTAAGACAATATAAGCAACATTAGATGAAATATAAGGCAAATAATAAGAAGCTATTCTGTACGCCATTCTGTTGGAGTCACCTTTACATTTAAAGTCATGCCTTGAAAGCTGCAAAGAATGCTCAACAATCAGGTGATATCTGACACCTTTATGGTATGTTCACTGCGCATACTCAATGAGAGAGCGTTGTTTTTCTCTCTCTGGCTGATTATTAAGCCATATCAAAAGTATTTTTCCACCTATTACAATGAACGGATGTTCTCTCAGGGAGTGGCCCATGCTTTTGGTGCCTATTGGGCCTTCTCAACCCAGACTGCAAGTATTACTGACAGAATAGGGTTATTGTATAGAGGATGTAAATGCATTACTAACAGAGTTATTGCAGAAATGCATTGAAAATCATAAAGAAACATTACCTTTGGTTAGGAAGTAGCGCTTGCATTACTGACAAAATACAAGCAAATGTATTGCTACTGATTTTATTATAGAAATACATTAAACTTTACAAAGAAATGCATTGTCAGTTTTTAGAAATTAATACAACCATTTCTGACAAAATAGTACTTATATAGACAATACAAATACACTGCTAATGACTTTATTATAAAAAAAACAATTAAAATCAAGAATCAAGTGATTATCAGTGGTCAGGAAATGCGTCAAAAAGTACTGATTTGAATATGGTTGTTCTATCTAAAATGTAAATGAATTGTTAATATTTTTTTATAGAAATGCATAGCAAAATATTTGTGAATAGAAGAAAAGAATTGTAAATTATTTTACAATTGAAAAAGATTATCAAACATTACTGTGAGTTTGTTTAATAATAGGTTTGATTTGTTTTGCTTTATGGCATATCAACACCTCAATGGGCTATTTGATGCCGATAAGATTTTTATTGCTGGTAATTTTTTTTTTTTTTTTTTTTTTTTAAATGTTTAGCTGGTAATTTTTTTTTTTTTTTTTTTTTTCAAAAATTTATTGCTGGTAATAATTTTTCTTCAAAAATTTATTGCTGGTAATAATTTTTTACAAAGTATTTCTGGTATTAAAACCTATTTTTACATTTTCATAGTGTTTTTGACCCCAGTTTAGGGGTTATTTGCACATAGCTGTGATCCTAACAGGTGCTACCACCCAGGGTCAGAGTGGACCTGGGAACACCAGCAATTAAGAGGTGGTTCCATGCTCCTCAAAACCTCCTGATCAGAGGCCTTGTTGCTGGATGTAGTTTGTCGTCTTACCCAGGACAGATTTAATAATTGATTTGAAAGCCTATAAGCTGATTTCCTTACATCTTTTCAGTTATGATGAATGTAGTTGTTTAAAATTTGCAAAGAGTTTTATTTTATTTTTTTATGCCAAAAAGTCTGCCAAAATCAGATATTCATTTTGCTTTAGAAATTTTACATTCAGCAATTTATAATGGATAATGTGATTTAAAATTCTCATTAATTCTTCAGTGGAATTTGAATGAGAGATTTATTTTTTTTAAGTAATTTACATTGTTTTCTGTTAATTGTAATTATACGACTGAAGATCTCTCATAATAAAAGTCAAAATACTCTGTGTGGACATTTAAGCTAGCTCTTTAGAAAACAGCAATGATAATTTTGAAGAAATAACATTAAATTCCTCAATTCACTCCATGGAACTTCAAAACTTCATTTCCGGACAAAAGACTGATTTGTGTCTAAAGTCCGATTTGGGCTGAAATTTCAATTCAGGCCAAAAATCGAGTTCTTCAAATGACAAACTCTGTGGAACTTTGATTTAGTTGAGTTCTTTGAATCACAAACTCTGCAGAGCTTCAAACCTCATATCATGAAACCTCACGTTTTAACTCTAATTCCTTGGCATTTTGAAGAAATTGATTTCTTCAATTCACAAAGTGCGTGAGATATTTCAAAAGGAATTTAGAACAAAAAATTTTAAATTCACAAAGATTTTGTGTTACTTTAAACTCAATATAGTTTAAAAACTTTTCAAATCACTAATTTTTTTCAGTTATTTTAAAATTCGAATTTTTAACTGTTCCCTGGATATAAATCCCAATGCTAGATGGTCAAGCATCAGATGAAGGTCAGATTTTTAATTCTGGAATCATCCTAATTCCAAAAAAGTTATAATATATCTAAGTAGAGAAAGTGTGGCCTGAGTTAAAGAGATTTCAGATACATGGATGGTCAGAGAGAAATTACTGTTTATTTATTTTTAAAGATTTCAATCCATGTTGTTAGTGTTGCTTTTTATCCTAACACAATGGCTCTATAAAATCTTCATTATTACTATTATTTTATTATTAGTTTTATTCCATCTTATTATTGTTACTTTTTATCCCAACACTCTAGGTCATACACTTTTTATTATTTGCATCATTTTATCATTAATTTCATTGCATCTCGAGGCAGCTACTAAATACTGTTTCAACTCATTATATATAATCTATATTCTTCTGGAATTTCTTAATATGCTTAAGTTGATTATCAATTTACTGTATTATCAGATTTAGTCAAATTGGAAATTGATGTTTCTTTTAGTAGCATTAAACTGTGTCGCATTGTCAGGGGTTATATATTTTATAGAGCGATGTTGTTAGTCTGCGTTAAAACTTCTTAAGCTCATTATAAAGCCTCTCTTGGGGATTTTCCTCTGTATATCTTCTTTTTTGTCCTTATTCTAAAACTTTAAACAGTATTGCGATGAAAACGTGCTGTGATTAGAGTGAGAAAAGATGGTCAGTCTTTTCTCATGAGCATCTTTCTGTGCAGACCAGTTGACCATTGCTTTGCTATGTTTGTGAGAATCAGTTTCTTTCTCTCTTTTTCTTGACTCATTTGCCAAAATGAGATATATATATATATATATATATGGCTTCTCGTAGGTGTTGATTAGCCTCATATTGACCAGATGCCACAAGAAGATGACAGTCACAGATTTTATCACCAAACATTCTAGACAGTTCCAGCGGTTTATCTTGTAGCATGATGAAAGATAATTTATTAAATTGTTTAGTTATCATAAAAACAATGTAAGCCATTTTGGAAAAATTAGTATTGTTTTTTTTTCTCAGGGGTCAAAGTTTCTGTCAGGAAAAACATGCGATCAATAAAAACATTACCAACTTGTAGAGAGAGAGAGATAGTAGGGGTTAAGTTGAAAAGTAACCCAGTTCTAAATTATTTTTAAAATGATTGGTCAGAATTCCTGTTGAAAATGAAGTCAGCTGAAAAGACCAGCATGGATGTAGTTGGTGAATGACCGGGATGCAGAAGAAAATGTCTTTCCTTTGCGACACTCTCTGCTAGGGTCAGGTAACCACAGTAATAACAGACAGGAACAATAATAACAACTTGTTTCGGTGTCAGCCAAAAAGCCCCTCGAATATGAGGTACAGGGGTTTTTATAACCTACCTCCACCCCCACTTCTTCCGCCAACCCAAATGGAAGGCTACTAAAGTGGGAGAGAATGAGGCATTCATGCCTTAGGACACCCCAGTCAACAAGAGTTTGTCTAACGATCACAAAGGGCGAGAAACCCAGGGTCACATATTCACATCAACGCAAATATATATATATATATATATATATATATATATATATATATATATATGGGAGAGTGCCTGTATCTAGGAGTGAATGTTCCCCTAGAAGGGAAGACTGAACAAGTCTACTGATCACATTCTAGAGCAAAAAGTGCGTGAAAGAGAGAGACAGCTATATCCAGGTTGATCATAGGATTATTGAACCAATGCAAACAATCCTTTTTTTAGCTGTATAGTATGTGCTATGCCAGGGATACATACAGTTTTTGATTTCAGAGTTACTTTCTCCTAGACTGGTTGCCACCCAAGGCTATAGAACCCAGTTTGTTTTGCTATTTACCCATAGCTAAGGGAAAGAAGAGATGAATTCATACCTTTCCCAATGATATTTACAAGTAAGTTTTCCTTCTCTTAGACTGGTTGCCACCCAAGGCTATAGAACCCAGTCTGCCCTGCTATTTACCCATAGTTGGAAAGATAGCTATGGCCGTTCTTTTATACTTCTAAAAGTCTTGGCAAACGTGATGCAGATTCATTGTTACAAGTACATTTCGATAAACAAACTTCCATCAATTATTTGTGGTGATGTGTTTATATAGTGAGGTCTCATCTGACTTGAATGGCTTCAGTTTACATGAGCGCTACTACGTAACCAGTTGTGTGTAACTGGTGATTATGATTGGGACGATCTGCTGCAAGCCGGCTATTGGCTAACAATGTTAAAGATAGGTTGGGTAAATTCGCGCCAATGGGAATGCAGGCTTTGATGAACGGTTATCAGGTGAACCTCAAAACAGAAAACAAAGAACCGGCAATTAGAGATCAGAGTATGACAATCCGTCAGCCACGCATTCCTCACCCAGCCTGTGATCTGTTAAAGTGTGGAGGTCATCAGTGTTGACATGCTTGTATCAAGGCCAAAATTGGTCACACTTACCTGCCTGCTGGCTAAAGAGAGAAAATGTTGACACATGCTTTTTTTTTCTTTTTTATGTGAGGTCTCGTATACTTTCGCATGATGTCCAGAGACAGCTCGGTTTTATTGGATTAGTCGGATGTGTCAAAGCGTGTTATTGACTTTACCTCGTTTTAGTACATTGGGGTGACGGCTTTCTAATCAACTACGACTGATTGCTGGTATATTTGGAAAAATGAAAAGAAGTTGAACAATGAGAAATATTCTTATTGCACAGTCTATCGCTAACTGGACTGTCATAACAAGAACTGGAGTTTGTGATAGAATTCAGACGTATGTCAGAAGGTTTCGGTTGAAGCAGCAGTTAATCGTCATCATCAGGCCGAGAATTCTCGGATCCTCCTGGTTCGTTCCTTCCAACCATGTCTGCTGACAGACATTGCTGTCGGCAGGTCCTCTAGATGGTATCCAAGGTCATCTACAAGTTGGTCAATGTAGGTGTGATGAGGTGTTCCAACCGATCTTTTGCCGCGTAATGGGTTCCATAGGAGGGTGTCACTTACAAGTTCTGTCTTACTTCTCCAAAAGTGAACAAGCTAGCCGAAGATTTCTCTCTTTTAGCGAAACTGAGATAAAGAGGAAGGTGTCCATACAGGCGTTTCTTTGTTTGGTGTTTCTTCCAGCTAATGTCTGATGCAACTCATAGCATCCTTGTGCATGTTTCGTCAAGTGATACTTCTTGGTGTTTTGTCAGTGTCCATGTTGTTGAACCATAGAACAGATTCTACCGTGGTCTTAAAAAAAGGTCCCTCTTAAGATTGTCAGAGAGGGAGGACTTCCAGATGGTGCTCAGACCACCAAAGATACCCCGAGCCTTGCCTCTTTTGATTTTGATGTCTCTCTCCGTTGACTGGATGTTGCTGCCGGGGTAAACAAGTTCCTGGATGGGCTTGATGCTGTTGCCGTTTTTCAACTTGATTTCTCCTTCTTGGTTGTAACTGATATATTTGTTTTTAAAAGTTGATAAAAGATTTAATAGTTACCATTTGCAAGATAAAAGCAACAGCGTGTGTTAAGCTGATTTTGAAGACCGACAGTGGACGAAATTTAAGTGTTTGGAGAAAAAGTCTGGTAGAGATGATGAAAAAAAGAAAAAATACGGCATGTTTGAGCCTTTTACAGACGAAACGTAACTGGAATCCTCAAAGAAAACCGTTTACAGCTTTTTTACTAGAGTAAACAACGCGGAATAAAGCGCCTGGATTTGTCCATCAGGCTTTAGATAAAAATGGCGAGGCTCGTCTTGCGGCTTTAGATGTCTCGAAGGCGTTCCATGGGGTTTGGCATGTTGGCCTCCTCCACAGGCTCAAGGGCTATGGTGTCTATTGACGAATATTTGGCTTCATCCAATCATTCTTAGCAAATCGTGTAATGAAGATCGTGTTGAACGGACACGCTTCGAGATCATTTTACAGTAATGCGGGGGTCTCCCAAGGATCTATCCTTGGAGCTACGCTGTTTCTGATCTTTCCCAATGACCTTCCCGATGTAATCAGTTCCCACCTAGGTACTTATACTGATGACACAACTACTGTCTTAGCAGTATGTCCAATAGTCCCGACAAAGTAAAACTGGCAGTTGCTCTCAAAAATTACCTCCGAACAGTTGTTAACTGGGACAAGGAATGGCTTGTAATTTTAACATCTCCAAAACAAATTACTATCATTTAATTACCATATAGAACCTTTTCTGATGCTAACCTCCAGGAGAGCAACACTTTGTACCTTCTTGAGCTCACGATTTCAACTAACATGAAGTGGAAAGATTATATTAAATCAATTGTTAGGTCTGCAGCTAGGAAAGTTGGTTCACTGTGTCGTTTCTAGACAATTTTTCTCACAAGAATCTATCTTACATATTTATAATTCTACCATTCGTCATTGCTTTAAATATTGCTGCCACATCTGGCCTGTTGCTCCTGCTATATATATAAGAGATCCTTGACGACATACAAAGATAAATCTGCAGTGTTATTGGTCCTGATCTGTCATCTCGGCTTCACTCACTTTCCCATTATTGTAACGTGGTTTACCTGTACTTTTTCTATAAATACTTTTATGGTAATTGTTCTGATGAACTTTCCTCTATGGTACCCAGGCTTTAGGAATTTAAGTTCAGTACAAAACTGCTTTCATTTAATCACCATAGAGAACCTTTTCTGTCTGCCATCAGCATGGCCGATGCTAACCGCCAAGAGAACAACACTTTGCGCCTTCTTGAGCTTACGATTTCAACTGACATGAAGTGGAAAGAGTATATTGAATCAATTGTTAGGTCTGCAGCTAGGAAAGTTGGTTCACTGTGTCGTTCCAGACAATTTTTCTTGTCAGAATTTCTTATTGGTTAAAAATAGCCTAACACAACATACCATTAATTTGCATCTCTTTGTTTTTATCATTTTGTTATCATTTCTATCTTTATCTGACGAAGCTTTAATAAAGCGAAACATGTTAGATTAAGATCTGTTTCCTACTTGTTCTTTTTCCTTTCATTTTGTCGGATTCTTATCCATAATCTATCTATCTATCTATCTATCTATCTATCTATCTATCCGAATATAATGACAACAAAAATAATATAAATTCTAACGTTCACAGCATTAATTCAAAAGAGGGCTCAATACCAAGAGCAGAGCAATAATTTTTGGTTCGGTAACCATTTTTGGTTCTCACCAGTCGAGATGCATACACATTGAAACAAGAATGCATCTTCGGAGTGAGTAAGTTGTTTTGTCCGTATGTAAAAATTATTAGTGGTAGAATCTCTGACCGACGCCAATTCAGCCGGGTTTCGACCCTAGCTAAAGGCAACCAGACGTCTAGCCACACTGAAGAGCTGTGATACAGCGAAACAGTCTGTCTTTGGATGACAATATATATATATATATATATATATATGAATACCAATAATGACAGTATTTCGTGAATTTATTGAGCAAGTACGCCAAAACTAGAAAAGGACTTAAGACAAGGATACGCCTTCTTACCGGATTGATTTAATCTTGACAGTGAGGCGATCTTAAGTAAGCGGCAGATTCTGCCATGAGTTATTATTGATGGACACGTATGGAATTCAAAAGGTTATGTTATTGTGTATATTTTAGGTGTGTGCGTGTATGATAATCAAGAATCTTACAGAAACATGGTTTTCTACTACGGACCGTTTATTCATTTCATGGTGACTGTTGTAAAACAAAGTTCTCAATGTCTCCTTGGTATGCCAGTTTTCTTTTTTTGGTTCAGAACAAAGTTAGTATAACAGTGGTTAAAATGGTCACGCTCTTTGCGCTGAGTTGGATTGTCCAATTCATTTGCTTCATGAGTAAGGCTGCCAAAACACGTCCGTACGCTGTCGTCGGAAAGCAGGGAAAAAAGGAGTTCAGTTGTTAGTGGACTATGGAACTAACGAGCCTCTGCATTTTGAAGAAAATAGGAGAAAGAGAGAGAGGCATGAAATGTTTGCCTTTTTATAGGCTTCAACAACGCCACCTAACGACGTTTGACGAAACCAAGTGAGTTAATAATATTTCCGTTTCCTTTACATCATGGAAAAATGTATTTCTTTTCCTTTTTTTATTATCATTCATTATTATTATTTTATTCGTCGATTTTATTTCATTTTCCCAGACACATTCTGATCAATATAGAATATGCAAATGGCACTGTGCCGTTGTCACTCACAGAAAGAAAATTCCAGATACTTCTAGAAAGTGGAGGGTCTAGAACAAGTTTAGGAAAGCTAGCATTAAGAATCTCTTTGCCTAACTTTGTCTTTTCCCTTCTTTGTATGTCAAGGACGTTAGCGGAAGCAAAGAAACGTCCTGATAAAAATTATAATGTCATTAGGCGAGGCACAGACCTAACAGACAAGCGAATAAGAAAAGTTTCGTTACTATTTTATCTCTCAGACATTGAGGTAGGTACAGAATAGAAAAATTCCCAAAATAAACTGTGATATATAAAAAGTGCTATGTTGCTTGTATAGACAGATGTGATGGATTATCTAAGCAGAGAAGAGAAACCAGCTCAGGTTTTGGAGGTATTCTTGTATATATATATATATATATATATATATATATATATATTATGGAAATAAAAACGGTAAGACCGATTTTACTCTTCATGATAAAAATGAAGTGTAAAATAGTTCATACCGTTTTCTTTTCCATAATAAAATTTTGTACCCTACAGAAAATTATATAAAATTTTCTACCCTACAGAAAATTATACATATATATATATATATAGATATAGATATAGATATAGATACTAGTAGTGGTAAATATACACATACATATGCAAAATATATAAATACCCATACATGTATATTTTTTTAATAAAAATTCCAAGAGGATAGAATCCAGGTAGAACTCAATGTCCAGGACAGAGTAAGGATATAATAAAAAGGCTTAAACACTAATATTCCATGGAATATTAGTATTTAAGCCTTTTTATTATATAAATATATATATATATAACTTTCCCTGACGATCCGTTTAGGTGAAACCGAGGTAGGTTTGTCTGGCTCACTAGGTGTATCTAGGTCTGCTCTACGGGTGTATTGAGCTCTTTTGTTAGCTAGTTGTTACTCGTATCGGGGTTTTTTCTTTGGGCTTCAGACCTGCATCTGTGCGATTTTTTTGTCGGCAGAAGTTCATGTTTGTAGCTCTTTCTTTTTTTAAAACCTTTTTTTCCCTCGAGATTGATTTGATTAGCAAATCAAAAATTCGAGGGTTTTCAAAACGAGTCTAGTTATCCATATTTATATATATATATATATATATATATATAGGATTAATATGAGAAAAAGTTTGTCACTTAACTGATTGGTGTTACATTCAGCATCCCGACTCCAGAGTTTTGTAGGCGGACCTGTCCGTCCACTCTTCAGGGTGTATCACCAATTTAGTGCGTATTTTTTTTCGATTTATATATATATATATATATATATATATATATATATATATATATATGTGTGTGTGTGTGTGTGTGTGTGTGTGTGTGTGTGTGTGTGTGTGTGTACTGAAATGAGCTAAATAAAAGATAAGATATATGTGTGCAATTACGTACACATACAAGTGAGCAAATATCTATTTATTTAATTTTTGGTGTAGACAAATCAGTGCTCACTGTAATTAAACAGAGATATAAATTATGTATTGATAATTACACATATACCTACGTTTACAGTCCGACTCGGAGTTGTCATTGGTTTCCTATTCATCAAAAACTAACAGTTATGAACTGTTCAATGTGATTGTTTTTTTTTTCTCCCATGGGACCAAGAATTAAAAAACACAACAAAAAAAAAAAACCCCACAACAACCGTATTGTACAGTTCATAACTTTTAGTACCTGATGATTGGGAAAACCATGAAACTCCAAATCATACTGCAAAAGTTGGTTTATATATACATATATCTATTTTAGGATATTAAAACAAAAACATGTTAAAAATCGCTACACAATTACAATTATGTTTCAACACTACAAATGTGTCTTCTCGGGCGATGGTAAACTGCTGGCGAGTGAACGATTATTCTAATTTCAAAAAGCAGACTACTTCTTTTTTTTCTTTAGAAAAAAAAAACACAATTAAAAATAGGCTTGTGCGCTTTACCGTGATTAACCAATCGAATGTGACTTACACTAAATTCAAACTCAATGAAAAAAATTATTATATAGGTCATGACACGAAATTGCCTGCATATACATCCTAGACAATTTCATTATGGACAGATACAAATGGTTACATCCGTCCGAAGAGACACATTTGTAGTGTTGAAACGTAATTGTAATTGTCTAGCAATTTTTATGTTCTTGTTTTAATATCCTAAAATGAATAATATTTAGCTCTACTTTTTACTAAGCCCTCTTTTAAATTAAATGTCACGGGCAATGGAATTATACTTCATTTGTTTTCATTTTACCAGGATATATATATATATATATATATATATATATATATATATATGTGTGTGTGTGTGTGTGTGTGTGTGTGTGTGTGTGTGTATATATATTACAATGAATCATTCATATAAAAAGTAAATTAGTAAAGTTAATGATATAAAATGGCGAAATCACTTAAATTTTCAAAAATTCAACCCTAGCATTGCAACTGCACGCTCCACAAGTTTGTATCTGTTATCAAAAACACATTTCAAAAAAACATATTTCGATTTGCATTGTATTTTTTCGTCTTGGATGCTACCTGAATTTTACT